>WNWU01000162.1:4396315-4521596 GCA_012654045.1 Ptyas mucosa | reverse complement strand
GAAAGAAAGAAAGAAAGAAAGAAAGAAAGAAAGAAAGAAAGAAAGAATCACTAAGAGAAAGATGTATTCTCTATGGTGCCTGGCCTCATTTCAGAAGCCCATCGAAGTGATAAATTAAGAAATAATTTTTAAAAAATTCTTTAAAAAAAAAGATTTCCAGGAAAAACTAAAGTCATTTGAATCACACTAAGCCGTGATTTGTGCTTCATATTAATTTTGTGGGTTTTGAACCCAGTTATTTATAAACTACAGATTATTGCTTATTTTGCTGTGCAAATGCAGTCAATTGTGATTTATTCAACAAACTATAATAAAGCAAATTTTAGCTGATTTTTCCCCTTTTTTCTAGAGATGTAGAAAAAAATCATAGAGATGTCAGCAATAGGTGAGGCCAACACACACATACAATTTGCAGATTGATTTCATACACCCCTTTTTTAGATGCAGGTCTGACATCAACAGACATATGATGCGGTGGGCTTTAATCCGCAGTTGTGCCTATTCCCCCATTAGGGACAGCTTTGCTGATCAATACTGCCATGTTAAATTTTTACTATGCCTTTAGGATTTTGTGACAAACATCTGTTGAGATCATTACCTACAGAGATTTAGAAGAAATAACACATGTTCAAGTTAACTTAAGGACAAGTCTAAATTTAACAACCTAGTAGACTTAGGGTTGTATTGCTCCGGTGGAGATAACTAGAAATAGAAAAAGAAATGTTTACTTCAGTTATTTATCAGTGCTAAATTTCAGGAAAAATACCCATGTTTAACCTCTTATTCAGCAAGGTATTCTTTGCCCAGGGACTTGCTCATTATTGCACCTTCTTAATAGGGTTAATGTGAACATAATGTGTGTTTGTATATGTGTGAGAGAGAAAGGAAGAATTCTATGTGTCACTTCAAACTCTCTTGGAAGAAAGGTATGGGAAAAAAATGTAACTACGTGAGCTAATACACTAACATTTCCAAAGTTTGTCTATATGCATAGATATTAGTAATGATACCAATAATTGAGCCACAAATTCAGGAATCTTTTATGATGCTTTGTATATGTCTCTTGTATATACAGTATAGATACACACTCACACACACACACACACACACACAGTTTTGTTACTTGGAGAAGCAAAGCTAATAGCTGGTTTTGACTGCCTTTTTGTTAGAGGGGCTACAGTAACACATTTGGTCAGAATGCAGCTTGCCTCCAAAGTTATATATTCATTTTGTTATTTCTTACATTATTATCCTGACCACGGATTCATCTCTACAGTATTATGATCTCATTGTGCATTTTGTCTTTTCTATTTTAAGCAATATTTTGGGATGGATGCAGTGGTGAAATGTAAAATGTGTTACTACCGGTTCTCTGGGGGTAATGTAACTGGGTGGGCGTGGCCAACTTGGTTTTTTTTAATGTTTTTAAAGCAATTTTACAACCTATTTAACCTATTTAAAGTGCTTTTAAAAGTAAAAATAAGGCTCTGACGATCACAGTTGTGGCGTGTGATCATCAGAGCCTTTTTTTTTACTTTTAAAAGCATTTTTTACAACCTATTCGGGCGAATAGGTTGAAAAAAAATGCTTTTAAAAGTAAAAAAAAGGCTCTGACAATCACAGCTGTGGCGTGCAATCTTCAGAGCCTTTTTAAAAATCTTTTAAAAGCAGGAAGTAATGACACCCAGATGGGTGGGCGGAGCCTTGTGCCACCATCGCCACCGGTTCTCCTAACCACCTGCCACAATCACTACTGGATTGCCTGATCTGGCCTGAACTGGGAGCATTTCACCCCTGGATGGATGGATGGATGGATGGATGGATGGATGGAAGGATGGATGGAAGGAAGGAAGGAAGGAAGGAAGAAAGAAAGAAAGAAAGAAAGAAAGAAAGAAAGAAAGAAAGAAAGAAAGAAAGAAAGAAAGAAAGAAAGAAAAAGATAACAATTTTTGTGGTTACAGTTCAGTGTTAAAATCTTCTGCACCAAACAAATTTCATATGCATGGAATTTTTCTCCCACCATTAGTGACAACAACCACATGCTTGTGAAGGGCTGTGGGTCAGACTCAGAGCCTACCCTGGTTTGATGTGCTATCAATCATTTTGCAGCCATCCACAACACACGTTCAAATCACTCTATTAATAGTGCATTGGCAAAAACAGTAGGTGTTGACATGCTGACATACATAACTGTCTTTTTTGGGAGATGGAAAAAAGACTCCTGTCTGGGTTACTCTGAATGAGAAAACTCATTATGATAAAAATTTCCTTTTGTGCAGCAAATAATAGCCCAATTAAGATTAACCTGCAAAAAAGAGGCAGGTAGTTTACTGAAATGAAGTTCACAACTGCGGTTCTTTTCATTAATATTATTATGGGTACATTCCAGTAGTGGTTTTCAAAATTTTTTACTACCGGTTCTGTGGGTATGGCTTGGTGGGCGTGGCATGGCTTGGTGGGTGTGGCAGGGGAAGAATATTGTAAAATCTCCATTTCCTCCCGATCTGCTGGGACTTGGAAGGCAAAGAATAGATGGGGGCGGGGCCAGTCAGAATTTTTACTACCAGTTCTCCAAACTACTCAAAATTTCTGCTACTGGTTCTCCAGAACTGGTCAGAACCTGCTGAAACCCACCTCTGGTACATTCTATATACAATAGAAGCGCACACATAAAATGCATACATATAAACACATAGCAAAGCAATGTGAATCAAACTCTTATTTCGGTTTTGTTTGTTCTTTGTGGGCCACAATTTTTATTCAGTTGTTTGAGATTGACCAACATTAGAAAGGGAGATATTTTTTACATTATTTTCCTTTATCGTTTTAATAAAATAAAACAAAGTGGGGGGAAAATAATGAAAGGAGAAAAAAACAGTACAACATCAATAGCAAAGAGTCCATGCAGCAGGCTAGAGTGGGAATTTTAAAAAAATGCAGGAAGAGGTTAATTGCAAACCAGTTACATATCGTTTGCAAGAAAACTGCTTTCCGTGTCCATGTCACTAGGCATCAGTGTCAGTTTGAAGGCACTTTATTTATTTTTTTCATTATATGTTTCCTGGTGCTTCTAACAACAGGTCCAACTTGCTTCACCTGCACAGCATAGTTAAATGCTGTGTCATCTTCCACTGATTCTTTAGGATTGTGAGCCTTATTGTTTGGTACCAATACTTCTGAGTCATGCAAATGTGGTTGCAATGCTGTATTACTATAAAGGAGGTGGGCAAGATTTTTGTCAAGAGTGGCAGAGCTTAGTACCACTCCCTGCTGTGTCTCCATTCTCTGCTAGCACATGACCTGCACAATCCATTCTGTTGAGCAATGTCAGAAGTTCACGCCGCCAAGAAATACAAATACTGCAGTGGAAACATAGTAATTGACATGGTCTGTCTTTATTTGTTAAAACATCAATTTATTAAAACATTTGTCTACAACAATATAGGAAGAAATATCCTTCCGGGTTCTGCTCCAAGTGGGGAAAAAGACACTGGAAACATGGAGACTGCTTGGAAAGATGGTTTAATGGTGGACAGGATCACATGGTTTGAGTTCCTGAACAGAAAAGAGGTGAGATACAGCAAGTCCCCAAGTTTTATGCTCTCTCTGGGTTTGAACTTCCTGGGGCCCCGAAAGAGTATCCTGATTGGTTGTCAGACTCCCAGGGGGTGGGGGTATTAGCTAGCCTTGCTGGCTGATGTAATCTTCCCAGGTGCCATGTGGTGAGTTTCTGTTGCTAAATAGGTCCCATTGTGTTGCAGATGAAGGTCCATTGACAAAGAGTTTCTGCCTCTGGCCCATTAACAAAAGGGTGAGGGCAGGAAGGTGGGAGCTGCTTTGTCTTTAAAACGTGCTTCTCCATTTCTCATACAGGGAAACATAATGTTCTGCCTTTTTAATATTTCCCAAAATATTTCATTCTTCTAGGAAAGGGGTGGGTGCTAACTTCCTACAACAAAATGCTGCCAAAATAATGGGATAGAGTAGATGGCTCCGGCAACAGTCAAGCAAATGGAATATGATCAATAAGTAAGTGTGTGTGTGTGGAGGGGAGAATAATGTGGTGTAATTAGCAACAGTAATTTTGGGCTCAGTTGTAGTCATAAGTTGAAGATTACTTGTAATATGACATCTAACCATCTACTGTGACCAGTGCAGGACTGGTTAGCAGTGGTCTAAAACTGAGGTGTGTTGAGTTCACAAATTTACTGACTGACTTTCAATCATTTTTACTGTGACTACTTATGTCTTGGTGTAAAAGGGAGAGAGCTGGGTAGGCTATAGAGGGCATGGACACAGATCATATGAAGATAATACGTAATAATAGTTTGAAGCTGATCTGCTAAGTAAAGCCCATTTACAATTGGCAATGAAACACTATAAATATAGGATTGAACAAGTGTTTAAATATGAGTTTGCTCATTGCTACACCCCTCAAGAGCCGTATAATATTTTAATCTGAATGTCATCTGTTCATTTTTCCCCCCCCCTTTAGTGTGTGAACTGGGTTGATGATTTAAAGTAGAAGGTAATTTTTCATGACTGAGGTCCCCCATTAACATTTTGGCAGACTGAGACCCAGAGTGGATAGATTTTATCAGGCCTCGAATATTTTTCACTGATTTCCTTAAATTTTATATAGCAATTTTGTCTGTCTGCTTCAAAATGGTGGACAGAGACTTGTAATTTTCAATATCTGAACCACTGAATTGTAGAGTAAGAGCTCCTGGTTCAGTCATGGTCCTAGAGCCACTAAGAAACAAGAGTGTCTTATTCAGGATTCTTAATCAGGAACAGTGTGTGAAACTATTTCCAGGTTTGTTTTTTCTAATTCCAGTTCCCTCCACCAATGAAATCCCATGGATGGTTTCCAATTCTTCATAGACTGCAGCAGAAACTAATCAAAACTGCTTGAGCAGATATCCAAAATTATAAAAGGAACTCCAAGAGCAGAAGAGCAGGAGACAAAGCAGAAAAGTGTATTCTGGTGGCGGAAACTGAGTGATTTATGTGTGCATGTGTTTGTGTTTCTTCTTGGTATTTAGATAGTCACCTAGTTATGATAGTTAGAAGAAGCCAGATGGTCATGTTTGATTACTCAGGGCTTTTGTTTTAATCTACAATCAAACCATAAATCAATTACTGTAATCACACATTAATTGGTTAATTACATGATCAATTGTGAGTGCCTTGTGTTGTAGTATTTCTCAGTTGAATCCTTACTGCTGATCAGTAAAGGAACTCAGCATTGTGCACACTATCCCAGTTTAAATGAAGACGGGAAAAAGAAGTGCAGTGTCAGGGGACTAAACCATGTGACAACATTACAGAGAGCTGCTCTTCTAAAAAGGCACTTTGAGATTGTAATGGTACAGGGAATGACCCTGGGAACCAGAAGAGCCATAGACTAGACAACTCTTATACAAAAAGAATCCACAGAGGCAAAGAGGATATGGGAAGCATTTCAGAAGAGACTCTCATTAGTTTACCAGAGAGTAAAAGGAAAGGAGGGAGGAATACTTTCAGACTTGCCAAGAATCTGTTAATGTAATCTTTCAATAAAGGTAGAACTGATATTCATTATTGTACATCTTGTCTGGACTACCTCAAAGGGCTAATATTAATCTTGCAAGTCTGAAAGTATTCCTTAGCATAGCCATTCACTTACTGGCTATTCCAAGTTACAATGGCACTGAAAAAAGTGACTTAAGACTACTCCTCACACTTTAGAGCAGTGTTTCTCAACCTCGGCCACTTGAAGATGTGTGGACTTCAACTCCCAGAATTCCCCCGCGAGCATTGCTGGCTGGGGAATTCTGGGAGTTGAAATCCGCATATCTTCAAGTGATTGAGGACTCAGTGAGTGTCAATAGCTGCCAGTCTTTTCTGGGATTGAAAGCTAAGCAGGCCTTGGTGGATATTTGGAGGAGATGTTACCAGAAATCCCAGGGCTGTAGACTACATTAAGAAGTGGATAACCTCTCAGAATAAGGCAATAGCAAACAATGTCCATGCTGTTGCATGCATGCAATCATCAGTAGTCAAGCTTGATTTGAGGGCAATAGTACTTTTTCTTTGTTGTATAATATTGCAAAATAAAAATAAGGATCTTTCAGTTATGACACCAAGCTGTGGCATGAAAATGTAGGCAGAAAAATGCCTCCTATCCAATATTGCAGTTCCCAGTCATCCACTGAAATGAAATATGCACACATTGCACATGGATTCTTTCTGGCTTCCTCCAAGGAACAGATTTTACACCAAAGGTGCCATTTATGTTTTTTACCAGTAGAAAAGTTGCTTTTATTAGACATTTCCTCATTTCTTGTGGCTCCAGTGTTGCACTGAAATTCCAAAGTTTACTCATTTATTTTTTTTAAGCATGATTTTAAGTTGTACAAAGCAGCAGGACACAGGAATACTTCTCTTGATACTGCCAAACAACACTGAACAGGAAGAAGCTGTCATCTATTTTTGCTTGTTGATCTCCTTGGGTCAATTACTGGCTAGACAAATATGCTTGTGTAATCCCATGGTGTGGTGGGGGAGCAGAGACGTTGCAAATCATTTCAGTAATACTGGAAACCCGGTTGGCTACACATACCCGCCTTGGTTCATGTTGCTTTGAACCCTTTTGAGGGGACACTAAAGTTTCTACTAATCCCTTCAGATACCTAGGTCTGGTGTAGATCTCATCTTTAGTGTTAAATGTTTAACACTAAGATCTTTGCATTGATAGACTACCTGAAAGATGATGAACATAAGTCCTTGGCATAAGAATGCCGACAAGCCCAGCCAAATTTTATAAATTTGTGAAACCTCTAGTGAGATATCAGTGATGTTAACAATAATCTCTATACTGTAACAACCCCCCTCCCCCCAGGGTGTGTCATTAATCACATTCACCAACTGAGCAATTTTGTGGGTTGTAGGAGTCACTCCCCTCATCTGCTGTATGCTGTATGTAACCCTTGGATACAGCCTTGAGAGAGATAAGTGTGGAATGTGCATCTGTCTTGGGCTGTTGTCGATGGTGGTATTCAGTCGATTCTATCCGGTTCAGGCAAACCAATAGCGGTGGCTGCAAGAGGCTCCGCCCACCCACCCGGACGTCATCATGTCCCATTTTTGATGCTCTGTGCTTGTGCGGAAGGCTCTCGTGAGCACGTGCACGCACACGCTCACATTTGCGAACTGGTAGTGAAGGTAAGTGAATACCACCCCTGGCTGCTGTGCCATTTCACCATTTTCCCATCCCCACTGGCCTATGGCAACTTGAGAGCACGCGAGGGATGCTTTGCGAGTTGACAGCTTCTTTTCGGAGTAGGTCATATTTTTGGGGAAACACTGTAGATGTACAACTTGCCTCCTAATCAGAAGATCCTTTTTACAAACCCATTTCATCTGCCATTTGCACTCATTCCTAGACTGAAAGTCCCTACTCACTGTCAATCGTGTTTTGCCTCACCTCAAATTTTGGATTATTGCAAAGTGATTTATATTGGGCTGCCCTCTGATACCACTGAGAATCTACAGCTGGTCCTGAATGCAATAGCACAGGAAGTTAGTGACTATAAACCCCCATGACATAGGCCAGGTCTTATTTATTAAGTTTATATATTACCCAGAGTCATTAGGAATCAGATGCATTATCATCAACAAGACTATTTGTCTCCAGTCATCTCTGTTCATTTCACAAAGTTTAATGATGAGCATGGTCCTTATTAAATAATGCTATCTAATACAACTCAAGAATGTGCCTTTGCTATTGTGGTGCCTGTTCTATAGAACATGAATATCTGAGTCTTTCCCCAAATATTGGACCAGGTTGTGGGGTAATCCTGTCCTAATATTCTACTGATATTCTTGTTGAGTTCCTCCTGGTGCATTGGAATGTTTTAATTGCTTTTAGATTATTGTTGTTGTTGTTGTTATTGTTATTGTTATTATTAATTCTGTTTCTTGTGAGCATTGAAAAATATGTCAAGTGGACTGCCATAATTAATTTATCAGTCTCCATATTCCATCTACTCTGCCTATTAGGAGTATAGGCAGTCTTGACTTCCAGAAACCACAATATGCGCTTATCTTGTAATCTCATCAGAGAATTTATGGGAGTGAATGACAAAAAGATCTATAAACTTTGATATGTGGCAGGAAAAGTGAAAAACAGACTTATAACTAAGCTTTCCTCATCTGTAAATTTTTTTGAACCATTTCCCACACTGATCAGGGATTATCAATTAATTATATACCTGAAGAATGTCTGATTTGGGAAAACCACTGTATGTCAGTCCTGGAAGCCATCTTTTTTATTAGGTCTTTAGACTGCCACGTTTACTACTGTGGGAAACAGGGAGTGGGAATTGTATGGAGCATGGGTGATATATAGTCATAATAACATTCCTTTCTCAGAAAGTCAAGGACATCTTGCCCTGTACCTGGAAGGCTGGAACTGGGATGCATCTCCAGTGGGAACAATGCTTGATTGGAGCATGTGATGGACTTGTGGGTGTTGGGCACCCCACTTTTCCTCGGGTGGGGAAAATCTGGAAACTTTCAGATTTGGGTTTTCCCAGATGTGCCAATATGACATCTCTAATAAAATGTAACTTTGAGGAAACTCAAGCCTTGGAGTTTTCTTTCGTTGGGGGTGTTACTTGGAACCCTAACTGTAACTCTCTTTTCTCACAAAGGTCAAAAGACTTTTTCAATATCCCTTTTCTATAGAAATTTCATTGTGAATTTTAGGAATTGCTCCAAAGTCATAATCTGGCCTTGATAACAAAAAGTTTGTTTCTGTTTTTATCTGTTTAACAGTTCTTCCCAAGCGGTTCTTTGTTCCAGCTAGCAGTATCTGTGAAGGTCAAAGTTAATTTCTAAAGCATGGCCTATAAATAGTTCACCTGTAAACACTGCAAAAGGCTAGCTAAATTAGGTTTAACTGTGGGTTAGGTTGACCTTAAATTGGTAGGAACCTCTTTCATATCAACTCATCTTATTTGCTAATGTAACTCAGTGTTAATTGACTGGTGTTGGTTCTTCAGGGTCTCAAACAGAAATATTTTGCATCTAACAGCAAGATAATTTTAACTAAGAAATGGGATTAAATTTAGGAAGTTTTCATATGTGCTACACCACTGAGATGTATTTTTGCTTCCCCTTACTGGAAACTAGCGACGGGCAAATCTGAAAAATTAAAATGCTAAATTTTGAACTGGCCTTGGGAAGCTCAACTTGTTTCATCTTCAATGAAATTAAAATAGAATTAAGTGAATCAAATATCAAATATTAGGATTATTTCTCCTGTAGTTAATATTTAAGTGATGTAAGTTGTTTACAATTTTTTTGATGAATTCTGCAGCCTTTGGATTGGGAATCCCTATTGTATGGACCCACTGGGAAATGAGGGTGAGAGTAGGGGAGAGATCCTATTATGATCCCAGCATTAATGGAATCTGAATTAGAAAATTAATCCTAGAATAATTCTAGAGTTATCCGGCTTACATAGCTTTGCTAATAAATGGATGACTGATTATTGATTGACATGATTGAAAATCCCCAAAATCCCCAATGAATTACATTTAAAGTCTTCCACCTCTGATTCTGTGACTCAGATTGAAGCCGCCATATTCTCCATCAGTGGCCCAGAAAACCATGGCAACAAAATGTGGCATTCTTTCATTTGAAGTTCCCTACATCTGACTATGAGTTACATGTTCATCTGATTTTAGACTGAGGTCTATTCTTGGTTAAACAACAGTACAAAAAAAAAAGCAAAAATAAAATGTCATTAAAATTTAAAACTGGATTGACAATGTGATTAATTAACGAGTTACTCCTGAGATATTAAACACATTTCTCTTTGGGTTACAGTAAATAGTGTGGTATTTACAGTAAGTTTTTGAGAAGCTTTGGGGGTTCACTTTCAATAGTGCAGAAGGGAAACTACAGTTTTGGTTTCTAAACTTAAAGAATTGTTTTTGGCTGACTCCACACACATGAAGTTCACCTGCTGTCTCATAAATGCATTCCCAGCTGGATTGCACACATAGAGGGATTGAATTTCCTTTCAGCCAGTGCTTGCTTGCTGTCTTTCATTTAACTCAGCTGTTTGTCTCAGTGATCCAAAATGCCAGTTGGTATGTCCATGGTCCTGCTTTGGAAAATTAATCACTCTTGAGAAAGGAGGACCAGATGGGTAAATTTAGTGACTGTCTGAGTTATTTAAAGACCAGGGGGAAAAGAAAAAGTTAAGATGAAAGGTATTTCAGAGTGTTTATTGTATAGCTACCAGGAATTCTACATTTCCACAGTGCTTTCTTTAATGTGATTTCAAAAATGACCAACATAAGATTATGGTTGCTGTCTCCTGAGGGCATTGAGTGAACTTCCTAGCTTCAAAGTGAGTTCTCATACAGTCAGAAGGTAGAGGTTGGCAGTTTTTGTAGGAAACTGCCAAAGAGTTTGGTGAGGGTAACATGGCTAAAGCTTCTATTAATTCTCAGTATCCTCAGTAAAACTACACACCCGCTTGTAAAAATAAGGCAGAAGGAAGAAGGGTGTGTTCTTTAGTAGCTAGGAAAAGTCTGGTCTGCTTTGATATGAAAGGCTCTACATCTCAAAATAGAAGCAGGAGAGGAATGGGAACAAAATCATCAGCTCAGTGAATTTGATAATGGCCATAAGTGTCTGAACATGATCCTTTTTTCGTCTATGTCCTTGGCATTAAATTCACAACATGTGTCATTTAATTTTGGAATCAGTATTTTGCATTTAGCGTACAAGTGTTCGCCACATTTTGGAATTAATTGTAAAGCTACATGACATTTCAAGGTGAAAATTTCTGTAAGGCTATTCCCTGAAGAGCATTATCTGCTTTTTCCTGTCTTCATAACAGTAAACAATCTGCAGAGTTCAGTCAAAGGGTGCAGTTCTGGTCACCATGATGTAAAAAACATGTGGAGACCCTAGAAAGAGTGCAGAGAAGAGCAACAAAGATGATAAAGGGACTGGAGGCTAAAGCATAGGAACTGGGTACGTCTAGTTTAATGAAAAGAAGGACTAGGGGTGACATGATAGCAGTGTTCCAATATCTCAGGGGCTGCCACGAAGAAGAGGGAGTCAAGCTATTCTCCAAAGCACCTGAGGGCAGGACAAGAAGCAATGGGTGGAAATTAATCAAGGAGAGAAGCAACCTAGAACTAAGAAATTTCCTGACAGTTAGAACAATTAATCAGTGGAACATCTTGCCTCCAGAAGTTATGAATGCTCCAACACTGGAAGTTTTTAAGAAGAGATTGGACAATGATTTGTCTGAAATGATATAGGGTTTCTTGCTTGAGCAGGAGGTTGGACTAGAAGACCTCCAAGTCCTTTCCAACTCTGTTATTCTGTTTTTCTGTTTTAAAGGATGTAACCTATTATTATCTAATTTACTGAACAGTGTTAGTTTTGCAATTGGCCATAAGTGGGCTCCCTGGGCCCCTAGGCAAACCTCTCAAATGAGGCCCCAGAATGCGTTAAGATTATTTGGCTATTGAGCATGTTCTGGGCTGCAACAATTGAGGATGGGTGGGTGAAAGGGTCCTTTGGCCACTTCTTTTTGCCTCCTGCTGCTGCATCAGCCACCGCCACAGGCTCAGAAGAAGAACATCAACAGCCAGGAAAGCCACAGGACTTTGGGGGGCTTCTCCTGCAGTACCTGGACCCCTCAGCCCACCTCCATGTAATCCAACTGATCGGAGAAAGACTAGAAGACTGCCATCTTGGGTGCTGCTGCTCTTATTACTGCTGTTAGCTAAGGCAACGGCAATGGAGAAGATGATAGGCAACAGCAATGGATGTTCCTTCCCTTCCTACTGCTCCTCTTATTGGGACTTTATGCATGCAAATTTGTTGAAAGTTGAGACAAGAGCATGGGACTTCCTGTTCTTGCAGGTCCCAAGTCATCTGCCTCTCCTGCCTTCACTGTTTGCATGTCCCTGCTTGCAGTACATTCTTATTGCAATCTAGTCCAAAGTAGCCTAGTTTAGTTAAGAAAGCTTACTCCCAAGAAAATTGGCATGGGGTTACAGTTGTAAAAATTAGAACATACCATTTTTCAAGCACACAAGTGATGCGTGGATTCAGCTTTAGCACATGTTATCATGACAGTAAATGAATATAAAATTAAAATACTGTGGGATTTCTGAATACAACTGATAATGTTATGGCACGTAATAATACACCAGAATTAATTGTGATTGAAAAGAAAGTGTGGATAATTGATGTGGCAATACCAGGAGGCAGCAGAATAGAAAATGAAGAAATAGAGACCATCACAGTAGAATAGAATAGAACAGAATAGAATAGAATAGAATAGAATAGAATAGAATAGAATAGAATAGAATAGAATAGAATAGAATAGAATAGAATAGAATAGAATTTTTTATTGGCCAAGTGTGATTGGGCACACAAGGAACTTGTCTTGGTGCATATGCTCTCAGTGTACATAAAATAAAAGATATATTCATCAAGAATCATAAGGTACAACACTTAATGATAGTCATAGGTTACAAATAAGCAATCAGGAAACAATATCAATATAAATCGTAAGGATACCAGCAACAAGGTTACAATCATACAGTCATAAGTATCAAGATTTGAAAAATGAAGTTGAAAGATGATGGCATAAACCAGCATGGCGGTTCCAGTAATTAACAATACATTGGGTGATCTTGGGTGGCACTTGTCGATGAGCATGTTTTCTATATGTCAGTTAGAAAAGGCCATACTGTTTGGATCTGCGCATATACTCCACCAATACATTACAACATCCTAAATTTTGGGGAAGAACATAATGCATATGAAGACCAATACCAGCTAAGGAATTGGGAGCTATGATTTCACATTGTTGTATATAATATAATAATTTATTAAATTGTATAGCTCCTAACTCCCAGCAATAATCAAAGTATATGCAATGTAATTTTGTTCTCTTTGAATATTTCTGTTATCCTTGTATCCAAAAGCCTGTGAACTACTAAAGGTGGCATTAGCTTATTAAAATTTTTAGACAAACCAGCTCCAAAGGCTTAGAATTACCCAAAGCTCAAAGTAACTACTGTATCCTATGAAACAAATACATAAAATATCAAGTAAAATGTAAATGTGTTACACTATTTTTGTTTCTCTCATTTTTCCCAATAGTTACTTAATTCAAACATATTTCACCAAGTTCACCTGTCACACCCCTAGAAGTATTTGCAGGAAAGGTGTTTCCCATTTGGTGTTTCCCATTGTTATAATGAAGTCATAAAGAAGGAATGGGTAATGTTTTGGAAATTTTACATTTGATTTTTACTCTGGTACATTCAGTCATTTTTGTTGTTGTTGCTATAAGTTAGGAAAAAGCCTCTCATTTCTCCTTATTTTACTCATGGCCATCTTAGTCTAACTCTGTATTTCCTTTTTCCTCCTTCCATTTCCTTTAAATTTCCCTCCTGTCTTTTCCATTGTTATTCCAATACCTCCTCTCTGTTACTAGCTTTTCTCCCATCACTAAAGACATTAAATGTCTTCCATGGAGCTCAACTACTTTTACCTGATTTGAGGGATGCATTACTTCAATTTCTTCCTGTTTTACATTCACAAGCCTTTAGTTAAGTGCAGGGATGGGTTCTACTTACCTTTACTACCGGTTCGCAACGGGATCGTGCCTTGCTTCTGCACATGCACAAAAGCTTCTGCGCATACGCAGATCGCTGATGACGATATCTGGGGCAGTGGGCGGGGCCTCCCACCATTTTTACTACTGGTTCTTGTGAACCGGTCTGAATCGGGGGCAACTCACCACTGGTTAAGTGCCTGTAATTCAGTAAATATTGTGGCTCAACATGTCCAATTCTGTCCTTAATTGCTACAATTAGTTCAATCTCCTGACCACTGAAGGCTATGAGGGTGCCAATGTTTCTATTATTTCCTATCCTTTTTATTGTCCTGTTGGCCTTAAAGCGTATCTATGTACAAGAAATTTTGATACAAGCTTGTATCAAAATCCAGTAAGAGAGTGGGTATAGCAAGGCAAGAGAGTAATATAAACTTGTAATATCATTAGAACATAGAATAATAGAGTTGGAAGGAACCTTGTAGGTCTTCCCCAGTTCTGGAATTTAAAAAAACAAAACAAAAAAAAAACAGTGCCACTGCCACTACCCACCAAGTTCCCTAATTTTAATTTTGGAAGCACTGCTTTCCTGTAAATTCTGTAAATAAATACTGAACAATAATTCAAAAAGTGTAAAGCAGAGGTGAAATTCAGCAGGTTCTGACAGGTTCTGGAGAACTGGTAGCAGAAATTTTGAGTAGTTTGGAGAACTAGCAAATGCCACCTCTGGCTGGCCCCAGAATGGGCTGGGATTGGAGATTTTGCAATATCCTTCCCCCAGGAGTGGGGAGGGAATGGGGATTTTGCAGTATCCTTCCCCTGCCACACCCACCAAGCCACGCCCATAGAACCGGTAGTAAAACAATTTGAATTTCACCACTGCTGTAAAGCAACAGCCTCATCTCCTCCCAAGAATGTCTCCATATGGGCTCAGCGTTTCAGCTGGAAGTATCTCTTCCTGCCTGAAGGAAAGGCAAACTGAGTTTCTACTGCAACACATTGGGGCTAACACATTGGTGACTTTTTCAGGTCATAATAAAGAGGTCTCTATTGAACCTTTTGTTGAAAATCTATTTAGTAGATTGAAACTTTTGTAAAATAACAAAGGACGCATCAAGGCTTCAGTGCAAGCAAAGAGACCATGTTATTACATTTTTAAGACCCCCTTAAGCAAAGTTTAGGGATGCGGTGGCTCAGTGACTAAGACGCTGAGCTTGTCAATAGAATGGTCGGCAGTTCAGTGATTCAAATCCCTAGTGCTGCGTAATGGGGTGAGCTCCTGTTATTTGTCCCTGCTTCTGCCAACCTAGCAGTTCGAAAGCACATAAAAATGCAAGTAGAAAAATAGGGACCACCTTTGGTGGAAGGTAACAGCGTTTCATGTGCCTTTGGCATTTAGTCATGCCGGCCCCGTGACTACGGAGACATCTTCGGACAGCACTGGCTCTTCAGCTTTGAAACGGAGATGAGCACCGCCCCCTAGAGTCAGGAACGACTAGCACATATGTGCGAGGGAACCTTTAAGCAAAAGGGGAAAAGCTTTAAGCAAAGCTTAACACTTTTGTGTCATTTTCTTGGCAACAGCACAGAGTTGCTGGCCATTCCCTCCTTCTGGGATTCATTATCTGATTTATAAACTGCCTTGTTCCAGAGGCTCTGTGGAGTAACAAAAATGGAATGCAAAATAATTCAGTGAAAACAAGTTTTTGACTTTCTAGTCTAAGGATTTCACGGTGGTCTCCAGAATTGTCCATAGGGTATGGTCAAAAAAAAGCCTAGTTGGCAGCTGAAAAGGTGCAATTGAAGCTTCACCTATTTTTATGCACGTTGGACGTTGACATCTTAAGTACTAACCAGGTCTCATTCTGCATAGTTCTTTCTAGATTATCCAAGATTGGCCAGATTTTTCTCCTGTTTAGATGGCTTCCTTTTATTAGCATTAATCACTGATCATTTCAGATAATTAATAATGCATGAAAGACATGAAGTTTTTCAAAAGTGAAACACAGACCTTGAATATTGCATGATCCAAGCTCATCATAGTCGCATAATCCCACAACTGCATAATACAATGGAAGTATTTCCAGATGTTTTAGCAGGTGGTTAGGTAGCAACCTCATTAATTTGCATTTCCCGATTTGGGATTAGCTCTCATTGTCAGTATGGCACACTGATGAAAACTATCCTATTAGGTTGCCCATACTTTTCTGTCAGGATTTCAAATGTAGATATTAGTTTTAAAAAGCTGTGTGTTCCTGATCAAAGCCTTCATCCTTTTGCTGTGAAGAGGCAATCTTGTTAAACATCCCTTTCAAATGACTTTCCAACTGTAGCCAGAAAAATCTAGTGAATTAAAACATCTGATTTCACAAACTGCTATTGTTATGAAATATTAAACATAGAATATACAGTTCAGTGACATGGATTCTTGTAGCTGACTCAATAATCTCTGTATTAAATAGGTCATGCAAGACCAAGTCAAACAAAAAAGTATTCACAAAATATTCATTCCTTCTAGTCTTTGATTAATTCTAATGCCTGCTGAAGATCAGGAGTTGTCCAAGGCTAATGCTAGCGCAAACTGAACAACAAAGGAGCAGAAGATGGGGGTAGCCGTTGGTTGTCCAATCTTTGGAAAAAAACATTTTTGCTTGCCATGACAACTCATGGCAACTCATGCTGTTGTTTGTTTTGCTTAACAAAAATGTGTCTGCCTGTTTTTTAAGCTTCTGGAGTTTCAAATAAAAAATTCCCTATTAGAATTTCCTCACACATTCCATTCTGTTGCAAGACAATAATTTCTATACACCCCTAATCTGTCCATTAGGGCAAAGACATGGATGGAAAGTCATGTAGGTGCCAGCTGAAGGACACTGACAGTTGCAATTCTTTCCCTATACTACTACTACTACTACTACTACTACTACTACTACTACTACTACCACTACATATGTTTATCATCAACATATGGTCTCTGGATAAGCCACAAAAGCAAAGAAAAATATAATATTAAAATGTATAATTACATATAGAATAAAAATATATCTCTATGTGTGCACCTTCAGTCTTGACTCCTGGATACTGCCTGAACAAATTTATGTAGTTTTTTCAGCAAGACATTTTGCAGTTTGTCATTGCCACCTTCTTCCTAGGGCTGAGAGACTAACCCAAAGTTACCTAGGCATAACTTGGACTCACAATCTCCTTTTTCCTAATTTACCAGTATTGCTTTTAACCACTCCAAACTGGCTGTCTAAAATATATAAATATTTAATTTATAATAAAAACTATTTTAAAAGAACAATTTTCTCTCTGGTGGAGAAGAAACCATAAACACTTCAAACTGATGTTCAGGATCATGTGTGGTGACATCATGTGCAAAATATCAGCTATAGAAGTACAAAGTGCCTACTTTACCATCTCTATGTGTAACGAAATAATTGTGCAAGCATTTCTCATTTTAATTATATGGCTATTCCACATCCGAAGAAACTTTGCATGATTCATTAAATAATGTATTAACTTAGTGCAAATTTTCATGTGACTCTCATTTGTTTTGAGACTATAATAATACACAATACTCTTCAGTTGAGAGAAATTGAGAATATGGAATACATACCATCTTTTCAATGCATACCATTTTTGCAGAGCAGGCGAATAGGATGCCATGCAACTCTACCCTGTAATTAAAATTATTTTTTTTTATACCAGACAAGTCAAACAGGCATTTAGTTTAGTTTGTTATTTTTATGGCTCAGTGTTGAATGAAAAAGTGCCCAAGAAGTGGCATCTACCATCAACTATAGCTTCAGTACCCCAAGACCTTGCTATCACTCCAGTAATAGTTCCTCAATCCCCAGATTTACTATGGCAAAATAATAAGAGCAGTTGCAGCCAGCTGTTTTGGCATTTCCATCATCATCACAACCCTTTGAGAAAAGTAATCTCAGCAGATGGCAATTTAGAGCTCCTCTTGAGTGACTTGGGGGCAGAATGAGGGAAGCATAAGCAAATTTGGAGTTGGTCAATATTGGGTAGGAGACTATTAGACTCTGTGCTAAACTGGAAAGTTGGGGAAATATCCCAGAGGAGGCAATAGCAAAACCCGCTCTTATTGCTGTCAAGAAATCTTCATGGGGTTATTCATGAAACCATCAGCTTAATTTAACAGAATAATAGAGTTGGAAGGGACCTTGCAGGCCTTCTAGTCCTACCCCCTGCTCATGCAGGAAACCCTATACTAACGTTCCCCAACCTTTCCGGCTTTGCGGACTGGTGTGGGTGGGGGGAAGAAGAGGGAATGGTTATCCACAAGCGGTGGGCAAGCATGCAGCTCCATTTGCACAAGCGGTGGGCACACATGCCTGCTGCTCATGCAAATGGAACTGCATGCGCAAGTGGGGCTGCGCGTATGCACATGCTCACCTGCTGTTTCCGTGGCCTGGTTGCAAACAGGCCAAGGCCCAGTAGTGGTATAGGGACCCCTGCCCTATACCATTTCAGATAAATAGTTGTCCAATCTCTTCTTAAAAACCTCCGGTGTTTGAGCACTCACAACTTCTAGAGACAGATTGTTCCACTGATCAATTGTTCTAAATATCAGGAAATTTCTCCTTCTAGGTTGCCTAGGGTAGTCTTTCCACTTAGTGTTTTTTTTTTAAAGTGCTATTACCTACCATGGCATTGCCCTATTATTGCTTAATATGTTTGCTCACTGTGTTCATAGCTGTTACCGTAGAGTTGATGAGGTCTCTAGAATGTTTTTTCTAGACATCCCCCCCCCTCCGCATTCTTTAACTTACTATTTGCGCTGTTGCTTAACAGTGGATATATATTATAAATGTATTTTCTTATCAGAAAGATCCAGTTGTATTAAACACCATCTGACAATTGAGGACAGACTGGAGAAATAAAATTCTCCTGGAGATATGTAAAAAAAAAGTGTTAACCTAGAAAGACCACATGAATCTGGGGGCTTTTCCCAAAGTAGTGTTTTCAAGTGTTTGCCCAACAACTAAGTTGTCATAAAGTGATTAAGGTTATGAAGAGTGCGAAAGAGGAATGATGTTTTTCCGAAAAAATAAAATGCTTAAAATGTGCACAAACCATCTACATTACTTCTTTCTAGTCGCCTTATAATGTTTTGGTTGAGTAAATAATATTAATCAACTTGTTTAACATTTGACTTCTTTTTCTGCAAAAACAGTCCTTGAGAAGGAGTAAGCGTGCTGCATAAAAAACTTGGTTTATAGCTTATCCATTTTCTCTTCAGGGCAAAAGACACTGTGGAGTCCAAGTACAGAACAGGATAGTATTTCTGAAGAGAGGCAGTTAATTCATTGTCAACCACTTTTAATAACCTCAGATAACATGATGACATAATAGAGGGAAACATCTAAGTTTTCTTTTGTTTTCTTTTGTTTGGTTTTTGTTTTTTCACTTAGAATAAAGACTACCAAAGATGTGGCTACCATTCTGGCTATTTTGATCATACCCTGTAGAGACCCCGGCTTCCTTCACTGCTAATTTTATTGTTAAGTGTAAAGCAATTTTATGTTATGAAAAAGGAACAGGCCTGTCAGATATTGCCTACGTATGATGCCCCAGGCACCAGAAGGGGTTAAGTCTTCTAAGTCTACAGACATCCCATGTGACTGTATAAACCAATGAACTCCCTTATTGGAGTCATACCCACAAATCAATTGGATATCTTCCCTAATTTCTTCCCATCCATCTCAGCAAGACAGCAGTGAACTTCTCTCCCTCTCAACCTCTGAGTCATACAGTCAGGGTAATAAATGCAGCAGGACACCCTGTTCATTATTGTATATTTGTAAATAATAAAATAACTTTTAAACCTGAAACTGTATGGCCTAAATAACTTCCGCATAGACTGAACGAGCACGACCATCAGTATATATCTGACAAGGCCTGGCACTGGTTGTTGATAAGCAATTGCTGAAGTTCATGCTTCAGCAATTCCACTGCCAGTTTTTGGACTCTCCTGACACTGATTTTTGTTCACTGCCTGTTTATTTGGCTGCTTGAAAGATGGAGGGCAGAGATAGATTGAGCAGTAACGTATTTCACTCTTTGCACTTAAGGATGGAAGTGAAATTCATTTTGTCTATTGTAAATGAATTTACCCAACCTATCTATCTATATATGTGTGTGTGTGTGTGTGTGTGTGTGTGTGTGTGTGTGTGTGTACTACATAACTATAAATAAACAATTGCATGTGAGAAGTTTATGATGTGATTCACTACTTAAATTATTTCCACAACATACTACTTTCCACTCCACTGATCCTTTATAAAGCAATTTGAATGAAGGCAATTCATTCTTGACTTCATTTCTGAAGATCTCAAAACCTGGAGAATACTCAGAGATCAACTGGTGTGCCTACCAGCTGCCCAAGTAGAGGCCCCAAAGCATGAAATTTAATTGGTGCCACATCTTCTGATCCAAACCCCAAATAACAAAAATGTCCTTTCTCATGCTATGGAAAACAGAGACATGTGACTGGATGCCTCCCACTCCCGCCTACATGCTTGTAGGGAAGGCAAAGTTCCCTACAAACTTTGTAGGCAAAGTTTGGAGGCAAAATTCACTGAGGGAAGAAAATGGAAACTTCCAAGTTGTCCGACCACCGTTCCTTTGTTAAGCTGACAGATAAATGGGGTGATATGAGCAGTTTGCAACCAAACAAAGGAGACAGGCCTAAACAACAAGCTTTAGGAACAGATACTCCAGGAGGCAGTTTGAGCAAGAATGCCCATCAAATTGAAAACTGATCAGCCTCCACTTCCAAATTATAGCATTTCAAAGAAATCACATCTTTGTTTCAGTTTCAAAGAAACACATTAGAACTAGAAAAGAAAGATCTCTGCTCTCAGGATTACATGGCCTGATGCAATTACATGGGTCCAAATCAGTGGTGGGTTTCAAATTTTTTTACTACCAGTTCTGTGGGCGTGGTTTGGTGGGCGTGACATGGGTAGGTGGGCATGGGAGGGGAAGGATACTGTAAAATCTCCATTCCCACTCCACTCCAGGGAAAAGATACTGCAAAATCCCCATTTCCTCCCAATCAGCTGGGATTCAGGAGGCAGAGAATAGATGGGGGCCGGACCAGTCAGAGGTGGTATTTACCGGTTCTCCAAACTACTCAAAATTTCCACTACTGGTTCTCCAGAATTGGTCAGAACCTGCTGAAACCCACCTCTGGTCCAAATGCAATTACATGGGTCCAAAGATCTCTGCTCTCAGGAATACATGACCTGATGCAAATACATTGGTTCCAAAATGGGGCAATACCCTCAGAAGGCCAAGGGAAAGTTATAAAAAAGACACATTGAAGGGAAATGCATGCATACAAACATGAGTATATTAGGGGGAAATGTTCAGAGAAACATGCATGTAAAAATTGACTATCAATATTTATATAGGAGTGCCCACAGGAAAAAAAAATGAGCAAAGGTAGACATAAAATTCAGATGAACTTAAACATGCAAAAGTTAGAAAATTTTCCCTGTCTCTACTATCTCCTCCTGGCCATAGGTACAAAGCCCATACCCAATTTGTAAGGTAGTCCTTGACTTACAACTGTTCATTTAGTGACCATTCAAAGTTACAACGGCACTGAAAAAAGTGATTTATGACAATTTTTCACATGACTGTTGCCACATTCCCATGGTCACATGATTTACATTCGGATGCTTGACAATTGACTCACATTTATGACGGTTGCAGTGTCCCGGAGTCATTTGATTCCCTTTTGCGACCTTCTGGCAAGCAAAGTCAATGGGGAAACCAGATTCATTCAACAACTGTGATATTAATTTAAGAACTGCAGGGATTCGCTTAACAAATGTGGCAAGAAAAGTCATAAAATGGAGCAAACTCACTTAACAAATTCCTCACTTAACAACATAAATTTTGGGCTCAATTGTGGCCGTAAATTGAGGACTACCTGTACAATCACATTCATATTTTTTGTTGTTGAAAAGTATCATAATGGGACAAATAGAGAGCAAATACATGTTTATAATGCAGTATAACAAGGTTATTTAAGCTAGTGTAACTATAGAATGGCTTGTCTATCTGGAGAATGCACTATATATAGCCAATATATATAGCCAACTGGCTTCTGCTACAGCTCTTTCTTTCTTCACTCACATAGCTAAATGTCACTTGCAAGCAAACCACAGCTATCTTGCATTCTTTATGCACACACAGTTATAAAAAGGTTGGCTCAGCAGTTCAGGAAAAGACTAGGGCATATTTTTATCATCAAAGAGCCCATGGGATACTGTAAATGATAAGCTGTGAATGCAAGTGAGAGAAGAGCTCGTTTATTACAGAAGACTGTTACACAGTCTTGTAACAGTTGATGGGTAAAAGGTAGAATTATTTCCATTGTCCATGTTTACTAGGTTTCCACAGAGGTCAAAACTGTGTCCAACCCAAATGAACAGAATTTTTAAAAAATGCTTGCTATATTCAAACACTGTAAACAGATTCAGAAACCTAGCTGATCCCATTATTTGTTTTTTTAAAAAAACTTTTAATAGCAAGTCCTTGCGTCACATAATACATGTCATTCTCAAATATTGTGCAAGATATCTTGATACCTTTTAAATAATTAAACTCCGTATTAAAGTATGAATGAAATATTCATGAAATAACGTTTTCCTAGGTGGCTCATTGTCAACACTAGCAGGGGCCTGTGCAAAAGAATTTTAGAAAGTCAAGGTGGCTGTCACAGTCACATGACTGAAGCCTCATTCATTTTTACAGGTAGTCCTCGACTTACAATGGTTCATTCGAAGTTACATTCATCCTATTCACTTCAACATTGCCCTATTCTGAGCCCCTGTGTAGCTTACAGCAACACCAATTAAATAAAAAAACATTATAAACTGGTTGCATTTAAACTAATTAGCAACAAACTTATTTTTGAAACAGTGGGAATCCTTTTGATCCTCAAAGCAGGCGCCCAATCTCTAATTCCCAAACATTCAGCAAAATGACATCTTCACTTTTTAAAAAATAATTGTATTGGCTTTAGAATAACATCTTCACTGTCTAAAGCTCAGCAAAGAGGGAACCATTCTTCACGAGGGGTTGGTTTTCGGCCTGTTATGCCATTACAGAGAAAATCTAATCAAGCAGTACCCGAGGGACTGCTGTTATTCTCAATTGGTCCCAATTCTTCCCTACCAATACCCAGCATTTAAATCTAGATAGGATAGGATAGGATAGGATAGGATAGGATAGGATAGGATAGGATAGGATAGGATAGGATAGCATAGGATAGCATAGCATAGCATAGCATAGCATAGCATAGCATAGCATAGCATAGCATAGAATAGAATAGAATAGAATTTTTTTATTGGCCAAGTGTGATTGGACACACAAGGAATTTGTCTTGGTGCATATGTTCTCAGTGTACATAAAAGATACGTTCATCAAGAATCATAAGGTACAACACTTAATGATAGTCATAGGGTACAAATAAGCAATCAGGAAACAATATCAATATAAATCGTAAGCATACAAGCAACAAAATTACAGTCATACAGTCATAAGTGGAAGGAGATGGGTGGTTGGAACGATGAGAAGATTAATAGTAGCGCAGACTTAGTAAATAGTTTAACAGTGTTGAGGGAATTATTTGTTTAGCAGAGTGATGGCATTCGGGAAAAACCTGTTTTTGTGTCTAGTTGTTCTGGTGTGAAGTGCTCTATAGCGTCGTTTTGAGGGTAGGAGTTGAAACAGTTTATGTCCAGGATGTGAGGGATCTATAAATATTTTTACAGCCCTCTTTCTGACTCGTGCAGAATACAGGTCCTCAATGGAAGGCAAATTGGTAGCAATTGTTTTTTCTGCAGTTCTAATCAAGTAGATTCTGCAGTTCTATAGCAAGTATATTTTCCAAGTGGTCCTCTAAAGAAGCTCCAGCAGAGCATGTTATGAGAGATGATAAGGACACAAGTCATTCTCCAAATGTTTCCTGATCCACAATGGCTGCCATGGGTGCACCAGCTGTATATGGGCAAGACCTCTAAGTTGCAGACTTCCTTGATATTGGATGGGGCTCCATCTAGGACGATTGCAGGAACTGTAATCACATCAAGGGGTTTATTTACAAACAGTAATTCCATCTTTCTGAGGTTCAGTTTCAGCCTTTAGTATCTGAAAAATAACCTTTAACCAGAGGTGGGTTTCACATAATTTAACAACCAGTTCACCCCAGGACAGAAAATGTGAGTGCATGTGCACGCTAGCTTCACTCACACATGCGTCTTCCGTGCATGCGTGTAACCTGCGCATGTGCTTTGCTCGCGCACATACTTGCACACGGCTTTAAAAATGCAGCTAAATAGGATGGTATAGCACCAGGGAGGGTGGTCGAGCCCACCCGCAGGTCCACAACTACTGGTTCCCCTGAACTGGTCCGAACCGGCTGAATTCCACCCCTGCCTTTAACCAAAGTAGTGTGTTGGATTATAAAACCTCTCCTTCACAGCCAAAAGTGTTGTAATCAGTTTTCTCAACATAATATTGAAATAGTTGATTAAACTTCATCTGCTTCATCTTCATTTTTGCTTACCACACAACTAGCAAAAAAAGAGAAGAAACTTTGCCAAGAAAAGAAAAAACTTGGCAAATTTAGAAAGGATCCGTTCCATTTCCTAAGACTTGCAAGCCAGTAAGCTATCTAACTAAATTACTTCATTCAGAGCAACCTAAGACCCTGTGGGGGTAGAAAGGGAGGGAGAGGGAAGGTCAAGTCCCATTTCTTGCTTATTATTACCAATTTTGAATTTATCATTCTAAGTAAAACTTAAGCTAGGTATTAAAAATTGTCATAATTTTTAAAAAATCTGTCTCAGCTTTATATTTTGTAGTCTATTCATTTAGGAATTTCTCCCCATCACGTTTTGTTCATATTATGTTATGTTCATATTATTGATATCATAAGAGACTCTTGGAGTCTTTAGTCCTTTGTGGCTTGGAGGGCCATACTTCCTCTGATAAGTGCTCTGGGTGGGATTACCCAGCTGCTATGGATCTAGATGTGGAGCTCTTGACTCACAATCAGGAGGTTGTGAGTTCAATCCTAGGTAGAGGCAGATGTAGGGTGTCCTGCTTGGGCAGGGGGTTGGACTAGATGACCTGCAAGGTCCCTTCCAACTCTGTTAATCTGTTATCTTTTAAGAGAGAGAGGATGGGTTGAAGTAGAGGAGTAGAGAGTACAGACTAAGAGTCTAACTCAGAGTTTTTCAGAAGACTAAGCTCATATAAGGCCAAATCCTGAAGATGAAATTCAAATACTTTGGCCACCTAATGAGAAGATAGGACTCACTGGAGAAGAGCCTAATGCTGGGAAAGATTGAGGGCAAAAGAAGAATGGGACAACAGAGAACGAGGTGGCTGGATGGAGTCACTGAAGCAGTCGGCATGAGCTTAAATGGATTCCAGAGGATGGTAGAGGACAGGAAAGCCTGGAGAAACGTTGTCCATGGGATCGCGATGAGTCGGACATGACTTCACAACTAACAACAACAAAGCTCATGTGTTCCCAAGATTGGACTTCTTCAATGGAGCTTGCAATAAAACAATGGCTATGAATTTTCTATGATTTTGCTTAACACATGCTCAGACAATGTTTGGCTCAGATTATCTCTTGACCCACTAATGAGTTTGGACAGATTCAATATTACAAGTATTTACTCATATATATACACTAATGTAGCTAATAAATTAGCTACTAGTATATCAAGGAAGCTAACAGTAAAGCATCACAATCTACCTAATATGCAGAGCCCCTCAGGTCTATTCTTGCTTGGTTGAAATACTCACCCAAAGGTTTACCTTTCATTGAGTCTATGGCCGAGATTAATAATGTTTAAATTACAGGAGTTCAATATATTAATCTTAGATCTTAACAATTTACTGACAAGTTTTTCATTTATTTCTTAATATGGCCATCCTGGGGGTTCTCTTTATTCATCTTAATTACAAAAAGTAAGTGGTAGGGGTTAAGGCATAAAGCTAAAAATCAAGATATTGTAATCCCGCTTTAGGCATGAAGCCAGCTGGATGACCCTGAGTCAATTACCTTTTCTCAACCCTAGGAAACAGGCAATGGCAATCCACTTCTGAAATCTTGCCAAGAAAGCTGCGGGAACTAGTCTAGGCAGTTGCCAGGAATCAATACTGATTTAAAGGGGGGGGGGGGAAGAAAAGAAAAAAGAGAAAAGAAAGAAAGACAAAAATAGAAAGACGAAAGAAAAAAGAAAGAAAGAAAGAAAGATAGACAGACAGAAAGAAAGAAAGAAAGAAAGAGAAAAAGAAAGAAAGAAATGGTTTCAATTTATTTATGAAGAAATGACGATAACTATGATTTTCTGTGATCTGATGAATATTTTTTCAGAAACAGGTTCTGTTGTTTTCTGTGTGATGTAATGCTACTAAGGCAGCATTTAACATCCAGCTGCCTGCAATTACTGCGAGTTCAATTCTCACCAGGCTCAAGGTTGACTCAGCCTTCCATTCTTTCTAAGGTGGGTAAAATGAGGACCCGGTTTGTGGGGGCAATAAGCTGACTTTGTATAAAATATACAAAAGTATGAAGGCTGTTGCTTAACGCATTGTAAGCCGCCCTGAGTCTCTGGAGAAGGGCGGCATATAAATAAAAAAAATAAAAAATAAAAAATAAAAAATAAAAAATAAATAAATACATAAGTGTAATTGGATTGCAACCTTAAATTAACAATATGTTACTACCTTCTACAATAGCTATGCTGTTGTTCCTGAAGGAAATGATCATAATTCGTTAAAAAAAAAGAAAGAATTGCAAAATATACAGGAAAGATTTCCTCTGAATTAGTTTTTAAGAACATGTGAATGATGGTGCAACTACATTTTCCTACAGCTGTTAAAAATGTCTGTTTGTCACTAAGACTTGTTTGATGCATTTTTTCCTGAGAGCTTATAGACTTATGTAATGTGAAATATTACCAGTGAAAACCAGAGAACACGCTACAAAAGGGTGCAAGATGCATCAAAATGAATTGAAATTGCATAGCAACAAGACTTGGATTTACAAAGATGACAGTCTTTGTGACTACAATTCTATAATATATTCTAACTCTCTTTTATGCAATATTGTTTGTTTCTATTAAAACTTCATTAAAAGTACAGCATAGCTTACACAACCATGACAGAGGCACACCTCATTCTTCAGCTGGAGCACCTTGTAATTAAAATAAGAGCCATAGCTGAGGAATATGGTGGGGCTGTCAAGCAAGTTTCCACTTTAACTATAGAGGTTCATAGAGTTTCATTATGTACTGAATTACTGTCCAAATGAGCAAAGATGAGACAGGTAACTAGCATGTTTATGAAAGATGTATGGAACACCTTCTCAACAACTTGAAAAATAAAGTATCTATGAAAAAATATGTTGTTCTTAAATTCTATGATCCCTAGATCCTTTACCATTATCGTGGTGATAAGGGAGTTACCATGATTGTTTTCCATAAACTCAGTTCAGGTAAGAGATCCTTCTACTAAGGTTTCTTCCCATGCCAATATTCTCTGGAAGATTAACAATGAAGTGGAGAAAAGTTGCAAGGTATATTCTTAGAAATCATGTGAAGCTTTTCATGTTATACTGGAGAAATTGATGCTACAACAACTGTTCCCATAGTGCTAGATAAGCATAAGAATGGGAAGACATACAATCTCACTACAATTCCTAGACCTTTTAATATTTCTCCAATCAACTGGCTTGCTATTTCTGAATTAGAAGATGTAAAATATGTTTTACTTTAACTTATTCCCACAAGCAGATGCCCTCCAAGGTCCCTTCTAACCCTTTAATTCTTAGTATATTGATGCCTCTACACACCTTCCCTTGAAACCCTTAATGTCCTATATCTAGTCTTCTTCTCCCTCCTGGATGATCTCCTTCAGTGGTTCTGATATTGCTGAACAGCAGGTACATTGACTGTATTCACAAGACATATGGGAAAAGGAACAGCACAAGGTAACAAGATTCTGTTAGAACCAACCTCAATAAAGTTAATTTTAGTCTTTCTATAGAGTTGATTTCTTGGTCTGGTCTACCCACTGGTAGTGCTCACTTATTGGGATGGGAATCTCCGTTGTTGAGCAAAGTGGTCATTAAGAAAGATGGGACTGGTCAGGTAACTGCTTTGCTCAATGATCACAATCCTGGCACACTTGGTTGTGGGCATTAAGCAATTGTGTGGGTGATTAGACCTCTTGGGGAGGGCCAGAAGACTCTGGGAAGGTCCGCTTGGGAGCTGAAAATCCTACTGAAAACAAAGAATTTTCAGCCCTGGAGGGAGAAAACAAATGTGCACCCTCTACTGGGCTTCCCAGGATCTCCTGCACCCTCTTGAGCACCCCATGATCCTTTCCTTACCTCCTTTCAGAAATCCTGGTTAAAATTCCTTGGTATCTACAAATAATAATAACAAAGGATAATTTGTTGTACACAGCTTCACCACAAAACAATGCTTCCCCTACTCAGGAGGTTTATATGTTGAATGACCAATGTGTAAATATGCGCATGCCAGTGGTGGGTTGCTACCGGTTTGTCCCGGATCAGGCAAACCGGTAGTGGCGGTGTAGGAGGCACCACTCACCCGCCTGGACGCTTCTGCGCACGCACAGAAGCGTTGCACATGTGCAAGCGCACGAGTGCATACAAGCGAACCGGTAGCAAACTAAATTGCTACTGGTGCATGCCCACCAGGCCTCTGACCTTACAAGTAATATAATCCAAGGAAGAAAAACATCTGCACATTAGCACAATTCATATTTTATTAATCATCACAGTAGACTTTGAAGACATGACATTCTTCAAAATTTATAGTCCAATATAGATTTCCAGATAGAGGGAAGTCATTCTACCCAAGAAAATGTTGTGTAGAAGTTTTGCAATAACGGGTTGTCTACATATATTATTTCACAAGTTAACTGCAGAACGTACGACTGTTAAGCAACTTGCCCAGTACTGTATTACAAGATGACTAAGTAAGAAACTGAAACCAGGCCTTAATTTGCATAATGCCTCTCTCTCCTTGCAAGTTTGACTTTGAGTTTATATTTAAACTTAGTTCTGGGTATGTTTTAAAAAGAATGTTTGCTTTAAAGATTAGAATAGATACAGTGCATATTAAAAGTCATGGAACCTTCCAGAAAGTCTAACAATGAAAAGTTTATGTTCATTTTTTATCTTTACATTCTTGCTAAATTCAACATTAAGGCAAAATAACTGGCTCCATGAAATTCACCTTCCCCCACCCTCAGACTATCCAGGTTTGTTAGACATTTGCTGGAAGTTGTATGATTGTAGATTAAAACATCTGAATGGCACCAGTGTGAAAAGGTTGAATATATATATATGAAGACTATTTTGACTAAAATTTCCTAAAAATTTAGAAACCAAATGGCAATGGAAGACAAGAAACTATAGCTTCCTTTCAGTTTGTTTTAAGTTGCTAGATGGGTTCTGTGCTGTATATAAGAGGAACAAACCATTGTAAAGAAAAATAGTTTTCACAAGTGACATGACTAATTCACCATTTACAACACTAGAGGCATTGTTCAAGAAATGCTCATAATATTCACACGATTTAATTCCATAAGGCCATATGAAGAGCAATGAACACAGTGCCTGGGAAAATTTCCAATTTCCCTTGTAATAAAAGTGTATGCTTGGAAGGCTGGAAAGCTATATATACCATATTATCTCTACGATGGGAATATTATTTTTTAGAGATCAAGTGATAATTTATATCAGATTTTATTCTAGTTTAACATGAAAATATTTATAGAATTATAAGGTTGATTCAAACATTGAAACAACCATAAAATAACTCAAGCGATTCTGCATCTTTTTCTCGCCTGGACTATTGTAATGCTCTCTACATGGGGCTCCCCTTGAGGAGGACCGGGAGGCTCCAACTGGCGCAGAGTGCGGCCGCGCGGGTGGTGATGGGAGCGACGTGGCGCTCCCATGTTACCCCTCTCCTGCACGAGCTGCACTGGCTCCCGGTGGTCTTCCGGGTGCGCTTCAAGGTGTTGGTTACCACCTTTAAAGCGCTCCATGGCTTAGGACCCGGGTACTTACGGGACCGCCTACTACCACCAATAGCCTCCCACCGACCGGTACGTTCCCATAAAGAGGGGCTCCTCCGGGTGCCGTCGGCCAAACAATGTCGGCTGGCGGCCCCCAGGGGGAGAGCCTTCTCTGTGGGGGCACCCACTATCTGGAACGAGCTCCCCCCAGAGTTACAGAGGATCCCGGATCTTCGTGCCTTCCGCCGTGAGTTAAAAACTTTCCTGTTCCACCAGGCGGGCCTGGCCTAATTCTTCCCTTTTCCCCTTCTTTTGTAAAATAATTTAGAAATTTCAAATTGTAAATATTTTAATTTGGGGTTTTAATATTGTAAATTTGGGATTTTAAATATTGGGGCCATGTTTAATTCGGTTTTATTTGGCTTTTAAATTTTGTATATATGTTTTTTATTTATGGCTGTTCACCGCCCTGAGTCCCCTCGGGGAGAAGGGCGGTATATAAATCTAATAAAATAAATAAATAAATAAATAAATAAATAAATAAATAAATAAATCTTTCATCTTGCTATTTATTCTTGTTTCATCCTCACACCAGGGCAACATTCATTGGAGGAAACAATGGGAGAAATCTGAAGTAGGAGGATTGTTTTTAAGATCGAAATACTGTGGTTTTATGATTTATTGTACATGGATTGATTTGTAAACACCTGAAAATGTGCTAATTACCAGAAAGTTATTATAGATTTGTCAAAAACACATTTTGCCAGATTAATCTTCTATCTTGTATGATAGAGTATGATTCTTAACAGAGGTTTGGGATGCTGTAGACCAGAGATGGGTTCTACTTACCTTTACTACCGGTTCACAATGGGAGTGCGCGCACGCAGGCACGTAGGCACGCACGCACACACATACATGCTTCTGCACATGCGCAGATCATCAATTATGATGTCTGGGCAGGGGGGAGCTTCCTGCCACTTTTACTACCGATTCTAAAGAACCGGACAGAACCGGGAGCAACCCACCACTGGTGTAGACCAGGAGTGTCAAACTCACGTCATCACGGCAGCATCCTGTGATGTATCGTGACTTTTTCCCCCTTCGCTAAACCAGGCTTGGGCATGGCTAGTGCATGATGCATCCAGCCCACGGACTGCAAGTTTGACCGCCCTGCTGTAGACCTACTGTATTGGACAAAGTAATACATAATGTGCTAATTATCAGCTAATTAAGTGTGAGTTGAAACATCGTGACAAGTGATTTATAGCAAGCTCAACAGTTCTATTTAAAAAGTGCTCATCACCACCAAATTGGAGATCAGAATCAGGTAGAGTGCCACAACAATCAGTACGGGGCCTCTCCTCTTTAATAACTTTATTAGTTATTTGGGCAAAGAAAGGAATGCAATTTGTAGATTATACATTATCCGGGTGCATGACTGAGGAGGCTTCCTGCTTTCTTTAAAATGTTGAAAGCAGTGACAGGCTGTTCCTGTGCAAGCTCCACCCTTCTGGAGCATGTATGCAATGTCATACTGCATGTGCAAAGGGCTGGGGCTTGCATTGCCCAAGGCTGAGTTTGTTATTCTCTTCTTGACCTCCATTAGAGAGACTGCTGTTTGCTAATAACTATTGTTTAACAGTAATTGATTATTGAAATAAGTTCAAGGATGTGTTTTGTTAGAGAAATGGGATGAAAATAGCAGAGCCAAATTTAACAGAAACAACTGCAATGTTCTTCACTTACAAAACACAAATCAAATGGCAATTATTGGATGGGATATATCGTCTTCAACAGGGTACTTGGTAAAAAAAAAAGATTTTGGAATAGATTATAGCAAACTGAATTTGTTTTAGCAAATTTGCAGTGGGCTTTGGCAAATACAGTTTTAAGCTAGATATACAGAAATATAATTTGCAAATCACCGGGAATAATTCTCTTCCTTCCTCCTGACTGGTCAGGCCCTACATCAAACACTGGATGCAATTCTGGGTATCACTCTTTAAGATGGATTCAGAGAAAGGCAATAATCAGGGCATTTCAAACTAAGATCTGTAAAGAAAGACGGAAGGGGCTGGGTATTTTTAGCCTTTAGAAAAGATGATGGATAGGACAAGGAGAGGAAACATGATAGCATTCCCCAAATACCAGAAAGAACTTCAGATTAAAAAGTCAGGACCTGTTCTCTCTTGTTCCAGAATACAGAAAAAGGAACAAGGAGTTTAAATTATAGCAAGGGATATATGATTGAATGTTTATAAAAATCTTTAATGATAGACATTGGAATGAATTGTGTGGGCTTTCTTCCATGTGCATAAGCAGAGACTAGGCAACCATCTCTCTGGATTCAGGTTAGACCTAAGACAGAACAGAGGTTAAACCTAATGTCCTAAATAACCCCTTCCAATTCTCTGATGCTAAGATTATTTTGATGTTGAAAAATGAATAAAATAAATGTAGAAAATTTCCAATAAATATTTTTGCAAAAATTCCTATGCAAAGTTAATGATACCAATAGATGAGAATATGTGTAGTTCACGGTTGAACTGTGAGGTCCTTGGTGCTCTCTGAGCATGGTTGTTTTCTTGCAGACATTTCATTACCCAACTAGGTAACATCATCAATGCTGGCATATAATTAATGAATCATCACGTGTGGGGGGAAATTGACACAACTTAGGTACTTACCTCATATCTTATGACACTAGTAATAAGTTGAATCCTTTGCCAAAGAACCTTATGATACATCTTTTGTTTTGATGTCATCATAGTTGGTTATAGATGCTGCTGATACAAATTCTTCTATTGTAGTGATATTAGTTTTCTTCTGTTCACTTCAGTGGTGGGTTTCAAATTTTTTTACTACCGGTTCTGAGGGTGTGGCTTGGTGGGCGTGGGGAAGGATACTGTAAAATCTCCATTTCTACCCCATTCCAGGGGAATGGATACTACAAAATCCCCATTTCCTCCCAATCAGGTGGGATTTGGGAGGCAGAGAATAGATGGGGGTAGGGCCAGTCAGAATTTTTACTACTGGTTCTCTGAACTACTCAAAATTTCCGCTACCGGTTCTCCAGAACTGGTCAGAATGTGCTGAAACCCACCTCTGGTTCACTTATATCTGATTCTTTGAGGCTGCCTGGACAAGTCCCTGCAGCTCTCTTGGCAAGGTTTTTCAGAAGTGCTTTGTGATTGCCTGTATTCTAGGACTGAGAAAAAGTGATTGGCTTGAAGTCAGCCAGCTGCTTTGGACATAAGGCACAACTAGAAATCATGTTGTCCCAGTTTCTAGCCTTATAACTTAACCACTGTACAAACTGGCTCTTGGTAATAATCTACAGATTATATATTATGGGAATAAAGGGCAACAATAGAAAGAGAGGAGGAGAAAAATATTTTATTGCTATACTGTATTAATTCCCACATATTCTATCTTGGAAGAAACTATTCAAATGATATAAAAATCTGCTTGCTTTTATGAGATATGATATAAATGATTTATAAAACATGATATAAATCATATTTCTATGCCAGCATGCCTTCGGATAAAGGATTGTGCCCAATCATTCCCAAATGCTGTGTAGATCACAATTTCCATCTTAAGAGCAACCTTTTAGATGCCTCCCACCCACAAAAGGACCCGAATGACCTTCCTCCAATCCCTTTGGCCTTCCAGACGGCTGTTAAAACCTGGCTCCCTTCTTCTTGCAAATATTAGGATCAGGATATTAGGGCAGACAAAAGTATATTTCTGTCTATAGATTAGTTACGTGATGTTATATGCTCTATTTTTTTTTAATGAATTGGGGTTTCTTACATTTTTCTTTTTTGTATTGTTTGCTGCCCAGATTATGTGTGTAAGAAGGGTGGCTATATATAGATACTCCTCAATTTATAACCTTTCATTTAGCAACCATTCAAAGTTACAGTGATTTACAGTGACACTTTAAAAAATGATTTACGTCAGATTCTCACACTTAACGACCATTGTAGCATCCCCGTGATCACCTGATCAAAATTTCAGTGCAACCAGCATGGATTCAGGACAATTGCAGCATCCCGGAGCTGTGTGATCCACCATTTGGGAACTTCCCAGCTGGCTTGCAACAAGTAAAGTCAATGGGTGAAGCCCAGACTCGCTTAACGACTGTGTCATTCACTTAACAACTACAATGATTTGCTTAACAACTGTGGCAAAAAAAGGTCCTACAATTGGGCCTGACTCCCTTAACCGCTGCCTTGTTTAGCAATGGAAATTCTGCCCCAATTGTGGTCGTAAGTCAAGGACTATATGTACATTTTCTAAATAAACTGCTTCTAGCAACTCATGTTTTGAAGGATACTGGAAAAGTCTGCTGCCTCTTCAGGAGTAAGAAAACCTCTGCTCCCTGATATTAGACTGGTGCATCCTATGCAGCTTTCTTTTGAAATTGCACCACTCACTGCTCACTCTCTAGCTGTCCACTTTCTGCACACAAAGTAATGTCTATAGTGCACAGTCCCTGCACAGTGATGAGCTCCTCTGGCAAGTCACATACCATCAGCATGTGTTCTAGGCAGCAGACTTGCATGGCAACAGAAACTCTGAAAGTATCTTCTTCAGTTCTACAGGGTACAATAAGCCCTGAGAGTTGACAAACATAGAAAATGACTGTCAAACGATGCAGTTAATTGAATGAAAAGAGTTGCATGAATGCACATTCAACTTTTCCACCAGGTCCAGGCTCAGTTAACTGATCACTGTACAACTACTCCAGCCTGGCAACCTCTGTTCAACTGTACAACTGTACAACTATTGTACAATTGTACAACTATTCCAACCTGGTTTTGGATTACAACTCCCATCATTTTATCAGGCCACTTTTGTGGGTGGAAGGAGAAGTCACCTGATTATTTTGACTGTACAAAATGTGATGCATAGTTAATTTTTTTCCCATTTGGTTTTAATTGTTATTATCATCATCTTAAAAATGGGTTCTTCATAATTAAGTGCAGGCTTCTGGGTATAAGTAAAGTGTTTTTAATGCAGTGGGGGGTTTTTAAGTGAATTGTGGGCTATCCCTTAAGAATTCAAGGATGCTGCATTTTAGAGGTGAATGAGCATATTATTTAGCTGTTACCTTTCCCCAAAAACTGACCACAGGCACATATTAACATTGCAACAGCACCATACCACTTCCACATAGTCATATACCTTGAGTTGATGAGGAAGTTTGTCAGCCCTACCCCTAAAGATTGCAAACAGAAGTAATCCAGGCAAAGTTAACTATTCAGTGACTGCAAATTGCAAGCCAGTACTTAAACCACTGCCACTGAAGCGGACAGGGATTTAAGCATTTGAAGCTAGCTGAATCATGCCGAGATTTTTGGGCTTTAAGGTAGCCCATTGTCTATATTGTCTTCATGTAGTAATAATGGGACTGCATATAATACAGTATGATAAATATGACACATTGACTGTAAAACAGGGGTGGTATTCACTTACCTTCGTTACTGGTTTGCAAATGTGAGTGTGTGCACGCATGTGCTTCGCTCGCACGAGCCACCTCTGCACATGCACAGGGCCTTCCACGCATGTCCAGAGCATCAAAAACGTGGATAAATGGGACGTGATGATGTCCAGGCGGGTGGGCGGAGCCTCCCACAGCCATCGCTACCGGTTCACCTGAACCATATAGAACCAGCTGAATACCACCACTGCTTTAAAAGAAAGAAACAATAAAAAAGGAACAAGGAATAATTTAATAAAGCCGTCAGAATCCACATTTCATTTCTCTGTCTTCTGTCAAATCACATTTGCAGTAGGTAAGCTGACACAGGAACTCAACTGGATTGTGATCTTCAAAAAGAAAAAGAAGTATTTGGGAAACAGTTTCAACCTGTTGGGCTTGAGGAACTGGATAAGGTCCTTAGGACTATGAGCTCAATCTCTGCTCTTTAGATCCATGCCCGGTCTTACTTGCTAAAGCCATCCCAAGAGGCATCATGTGACTGGGTTCTAATGGTAATGAATCTTCTTTGGGTGGCAGGGTTGTTTATTTACTTCACAAGGAGATCTTTTTCCCTCTTCTAAAGAAATGGACCCCACTATAGTGGACTAAACTCATTGTCTGATTTGCTTAAAGACAATAATGTGAATAAATTCCTTGTGACTTGAAGACCACTGTTAGATTTCTTTCAAGATTAAAAAAAAATCAACTTTTGACTTTGGAATGTGAAGATTAAAATTGGAATTAGAGAAATATTGTGGTTAGGACACAAAAAGTATTGGTGTCAAAATAAAGAAATTCTGAAATTTGATAATCTAGATCTATCATCCAGAACTGTATAACTTTATGTTGAGGTTGTCAACTTTTACAAAAAAAAATAAAATAAACCAAAAAGATAGGCTGATAGAATGTTTACTTCACCAATTTTTAGAACTGTTTTTTAAATGATCATACTTGTTCAAAGCAGTTCTCTTATTCATTGAATTTGCTTACAGCCAAATTTGTCAGAATGTCATTCATAGGATCAAAATCCATCGAATTGTATTGTTCTTGCTGTTGATGTTGCAAAATTGTAGCATATTTACTTAACAATAAATCACAAAATCAGGGAGTCAACCTATTTTCCAAAGCATCTCTGAGGGCAGAACAAGAAGTAATTATGGAAACTTATCAGAGAGAGATCCAATCTAAAATTAAGGAGAAAATTCCTGAAGGTGAGAACAATTAATTAGTGGAATGGTTTGCCCCCAGAAGTTGTGGGTTCTTAATCACTGGAATTTTGGATGAGATTGAACGGTTATTTGCACAGAATGTTATATGTCATCCTGCTGGAGCAGGGAGTTAGACTAGAAGACCTCAAAGGTTTCTTCTTTCTGGTTTATATGATCAGAACTGAAATCTTAGTCCAACAGTAAATACATACTGTGTGATTTAAATTAATTTTGATTGACTAGTCAACTAGCTGACAACTTTCTCCTACACAAAGTGGAGGAAAATGCTCTTAACTTGAAAGTAATCAGTAGGAAGAAGTGGAAGGAAAGGTATAGAAAGAAGATCACCAAGCAATAATAGAGCTGGACAGAATGAAGCATGGAATTTAAACTTCAGAAAAACTTAAGAGTAAGAAATGATGAGTTGAATCTCATGGCAGGGGTTTAAGATGGATGGAAATTTCAAAAAGAGACTTTAACAGTACATGAGTATGAAGATCAATTAGGAAAAAACAAAAAACAAATGGAAGATAGGATAAGAAGCTAAAATAATGACACAAAAAGCTTTGTTAGGACCTAAAAAAAATGAACACAGGAATAAGTAGGGGCTTATCCATAGCATGGGTCAAAATAAGCAATATAGTGTTTGTGGCATAGTGATCAAAGACCTGTCCTTTTAATATTTCTGACAAAGATGCACATACATGCAAAGAGGCAAAACATGCCATCGTGCCTGTTTTGAACACCACTGCAAATGCTGCTGACAGGAAATGAAAAGGGACAATTTGTTTGGGTTTTTTTATTGGATATCTATGGTATCAACACCCTGCAGACTCATGGCTGCTTACGATAAAATTAAAACATCCACAATATAACATAAATAGCCAGATAATAAGATATGGGTGATAAGTCAAAAACAATAGCATCACATATAAACATTAAAATGCTCCAGATCAGAACAAACACCAACCCATAAAAAACAAATTAAGTTATAATCAACTCCACTACACCCATCATACATAATAACATAGAAGAAATCCACACACAATTAGAAATTGGGCAACATCAAGAAGATGACATCAGTCACCAAAAGACCTCAGGAACAATTCAGTTTTAATGTTATCTGGAAAATAAACCTGATATTCAGAGAGATACATTCTTCAGTACTGGAGCAATATATTCTATTCAAAACATCTGCCTCTTCCTCCTCCTTTTCCAACATCCAGAGAAGGCTATCATTATAAAAAGCAATAGAGTTATGCAACACTACGGAAGTAATTTAGTAGAGGTGTTTTGTAGCATATAGGAATACACACAAGGAACATTCACAAATTGTTAAAGTGACTATGCAGGGGATATCTGCAGGACATGGCCAAAAACAGTCAAGATGGCAGACATAACTAAGTTCTGCCAAGTTTTTTTTTTACACATGTTGCACATAAAAAGGGTAGAGTTTCAGCTGCGTGATTGTGGTCACCATCTTAACACTTTTTACCACAGCCTATGAGCTTCCCTGAAGCTCTGTCTTTTTTCCTCATTCCATACTGGTCTTCTGCAATTGCCATGTAATACCAAAAAGAAAAGACTAAGCCACTTTTAAGAATGACAGAGAGATGCTAGGTTTTCCCATCCAAGCACAAGAAGCACCTCTTCCAAAGAGGATCCAAAATACTTAGAAATTAGTTAATTATTCAAAAAAAAACCAACCCTCTCTTACAAAGGTGATGGATCATTCCTCCATTATTTGAATTTATTCCCAGTATTTCAGAAGATCATTCCATCTAATCCTACTACTTTACATTTGAAGTACTTTTTTTTCTGTGAACTTGGGAAAACAAAAACTATGGAATCCCTCTGGGCTGTCTTCAACTAAATGTGCTTTTAAAATCCAAGAAAAGAGTAGAAAAAATATTAAAAAGAAGGGTTATTTAACAAAACTGTTTTAACTGTCTGAATACTGAGTAACGTACAACAGCAAGTCCTTTTTTTCGCAGTCCTCAAACATTCCTCTAATATGATTCCCAAAAATCAGTTTACAATTTCCTACCATTATATAAAAAAGTCACTTCAATATTTTACAAACACAAGTTTAGTTTAAGATTAAATGCAGCACAGGAAATCATGCATGTTTATCAAATTTTGTTTGAATTACTGATTCTTCCCTGTCATAATTTGTACTTTTAAATTATCTTATATTTTCTTACCTTTGGGGAATTGTACCTAATCATCCAAGAAAAATGCAATTTCTTAAGTTTATTGTCTGAGGCTGAGTTTATCCACATGCTGTCAATGTTGTCACCCTAACTCTAAAGAACTGAAAAAATCTTTTTATTTCAAATGAGACTCGTGTGTCCTGGTTATTCTGAAATTAAATGTAGCCTACTAATATTTTGTTATGTGCATTTCAATAAAGTTCATCAACAAGGACTATTTTTCTTGATGACAAAATGCCACAGTCACTCAAAGTGAAGGGAGAAGAATGACTCTACATTTTGTTTTTCTTAGCCTTCAGTATGTATAATATGTAGGTAGTGTACAGTATGTAAATAAATGTGAATAATACTGGGAGAGAAAGACCTGCCAGAACTGGTTACAAATAAGATTCCTATCTTTATCTTCTGGTGATTAGATGCTTTACAAAGTAGCCTAGGAAACATTATGTTCTCCTGTATTAGAACTACAGTTCTCGGAATTCAAAGATATGTCACTTTGATTCATCTCAAGGACACCAGGGTGGTTTTAAGGAGACCTAGGTATGCATTTTCTGTCCTGAAAATATGTATTCTGTCACCTAATATGGCAAAGTGACATACACACCTGGACCGAATATTACATTGTGGTTAAGGAGTAACGCCTTTACTGTAATTTATTACTGTGTTTTGTAATAGGCTTACTTAGCTCAATAATAGGTCCATAGGTCATCTTAATTTCAAAGCTGGAGGGTTAATGAATGGCAAACTTCTTCCAAGCTTCAGATACAGAGACAGGAAGAAGAAGGTGCCATATAAAGGTCACTCCAGCAGTGTCTCCACTATTCCCACTATTCTGTTTTCATTCTCCATTGAAATATAGAAGAGAGATTGGGAAGTAGAAGGGAAGAATTTCAGGCATCACCCAGTCCAAATTCCAGCTGCTTTAATGCAGTTTAAAAAAATAAAAATTTGCCTTGGTATTCAAGATCTATGTGGACTGTGGTACCATTAATATGCTTGTAGCACTCAGCTTTATCTCAAGAAAAACCAAATGCACAGATATAGAATAGGTGGTACCTAGCTCAATAGTAAGTAACTGTGAGAGGGATCTTGGAGTCCTAGTGGACAATCACTTAAATATGAGCCAGCAGTGTGCTGCAGCTGTCAAAAAAACCAACCTAGGTTGCATTAAACAGAGGGATAGAATCAAGATCACGTGAAATGTTAATACTACTTTATAATGCCTTAGTAAGACTACACTTGGAATATTGCATCCAGTTTTGGTCGCCATGATATAAAAAAGATGTTGAAACTCTAGAAAGAGTGCAGAGAAGAGAAAAAAAGATGATATGGGGACTGGAGGCTAAAACATACAAAGACCAGTTGCAGGAATTGGGTATGTCTAGTTTAAAGAACGGGGTGACATGATAGCAGTGTTCCAATATCTAAGGGGCTGTCACAAAGAAGAGGGCAGGTCCACCTATTCTTCAAAGCACCTGAAGGCAGGACAAGAAACAATGGATGGAAACTAATCAAGGAGAGAACCAACTGGAACTAAATTTCCTGACAATTAGAACAATTAATCAGTGGAACAACTTGCCTCCAGAAGTTGTGGATCCTGCAAGTTTAAGAAGAGATTGAACAATGATTTGTCTGAAATGATACAGTGTTTCCTGCTTGAGCTGGAAGTTGTTCTAGAAGACCTCCAAAGGTCCCTTCCAACTCTGTTATTCTGTTATCCTGCCTTTTGCTAGAAGCTATCGCTTGGCAATAATGATGGACTGTGGAAGTGCTGGTCAGCTAACACTGAATCTGACTAAGATGGTGATAATGTGGATAGGTCTTCTCAGGCCTGAGAAATAGGAAGATGGCTATACTAGCTAATGTAGAATTCCTTCCAAAGGAACATGCATCTTCTTTGAGATGTCTCCTTGATTCCCACCATCAATGGTCTGGGATTTTCCCTGCCGATTTGAGGTACTCCTACCATAGCTTTCATTATGTAAATATTTGAAATGCCTACTGTTGTATTCTGTTATAAATATTTTACAAGAATGTCTCAAATGTGAAACAAATTATTATTTTATACACTGTTGGAAGAAATGTCCATCTGGATTCAGTTCCAAGTGTGAAGAAAGACACTGGAAACATGGAGGGTGCTTGGAAAGATAGTTTAATGGTGGACAGGACCACATGGTTTGAGGTCTTGGGCAAAAAGAGCACATGGGTGAGAGAGGGAGAGCGATTTATACCTTCTCTTGGGCCCCACCTTGGAGCTTCCTGTTCCTGTGTAAGAAATGTATTCTGACTGGTTGTCAGAGTCCGATGAGGCCATGCAGGAGTAACTTTGTAGGTTGTCTTGAGTCCCAGGTCTGGTTGAATCTTGCTGGGTGATGATATAATGAAGGGGCTTTGGGCAATTCCTATTATGGCATAATGGCTTTGTCCTGATTTGGTGAGGGCTAATCCTATCATGTTCTAAGGGCCATGTCTTTTGTTTTGTAGATAAGCTGGCCCAGCCTTTGTCTTGTAGATAGGTTGGCACCAAAATACAGGGAACAGGGAGCTGAGGCTCTGAGTTTGACTTTAGAAACATGTTTCTCCTTTATGGAAAATATAATATTCTGCCTTTTTAATATTTCCTAGAATATTTCATTTTCCTAGGAGGAGGGTGGGTGCTAACATCCTAAAACACAAAAAGATTCTGCCATGATCTTTCAATTTAGATTTTTGAATCTTGATACTTTTGTGATCTTCTCCAATTCTTTGTCTTCTATTATCTCCTGTAGTTCGATTATCCACACTTTATTCTTTTCCATCACAGTTACATCTGGTGTGTTATGGGCCAAGGCATTATCAATCTGTATTCAGAAATTCCATAATATTTTAATCTGCTCATTTAGTCTACTTTTTCAACTCTGTGTTTATTAGTGCCACATGATAATTTTTATGGATGTTCCAGTGAATCATTTTGGTGACTGTGTAATGTAGTTGTTTACAATCAGTTTGTGCAATCTTGCATGAGCCGAGTGTGTGATCTACTGCTTCTTCTTCCTCTTTGCACAATCTGCACTTTGAATCATTTGATGATTGTTTCATTCTAGACTTGATGGCATTAGTTCGAATAGCTTGTTTTTGAGCAGCCAAAATCAAGCTTTTCATTTCTTTTTTATGTTCCAGTTGTAAGCTATTTCCAGTTTTTACCTTTATTCACTTTATCCTTGACCTTTTGTAGAAATTGATTGTATTATTCATTACATAAATGATTGTATAAAACAATACCAAATAATAATAGTGGTTATACGAATGAAAGGCTTCTTGCATAAGATGAGGTACAAATACATGTTTATTTTGCATTGAGAATAAATGTATATGAGCCTCTGTAGAGCTTTACAGCTTTCTGGGAACAAATCCAAGTGTTTTCAGTAGTCTCTAAAAATGTATTCTTAATACAATATTACTAAAAATGGAAAACAACTATTTAAAGCAGTAAAACTACAGTTTATTTAGTGACCACTAGATGGTGCCATTGAACAAGGCTACTTCAAGATTCTCCTAGTGGGACTGACATGTCACATGCTCTTGGAAACTTGGCAAAAATCCTAATTCATTAGGGATTTTTATCCCACTAGGAACAAAATATGGGTGCCGCATGAATAAAGAAAAAAGGGAGCAATATCAAGAGTACATAAAGATGAAAATAAGCATTATGAAGACTAGATGGATTGGGCAGAATAAGCGATGAAATAAATAAAAAGCAACTGTATATTTGAAAAATGTGAAGTTGCCAGGATTGCTTAGATAGGAAAGGAGCGCAGTATCAAACGAATAGCAGAAGAAAAATGGAGGAAAATATCAGCTAGAAAATTGCTATCAAACGGTTGCTGTGAAGCAACATCTCCTTGAGGAAGATTACAAGACTTTAGTTTGGTCTAGTGGTTAAGGTATCTCAAGCTAGAGACTGGGACACTGTGAGTTCTACTCCTGCTTAAACATGAAATCCAGTTGGCTGATTTTTTTTCCTCAGCCCAACTCATCTCACAGGGTTGTGATTGTGGGAAAAATAGGAGGAGGAAGGAAGTACGTTCAAAGCCTTGGGTTATTTATAAGAATAATAAAGGCAGAATATAAATAAGCGAATAATCTGGTAGTTAAAATTATGCTGTTGTCTACAAATAGCAAGGACTTCAAGGGAAACAAGGGAAATAAATAAATTTGTATGTTTGGATTAGAGCAAATTTCTCTGTCTGTGTTAAAAATATGAAAAATAAATAAATAAAACCCATCTAAACAAGAAACACGGAAACATTTGGAAATGGTTTTAAAGAAGAAAAATCAGTTGAAAATCTCATGAGGCCTAAGTGTACTATTTTTTTAAATCTCATATTTAAGTCACCTTTATGACGAAATGTCTTTGTACTGTAGATACCAACCCCACGTTTCTTCTTGTATATTTAATATCCATCGTAAAGTGCAACTATGATATTAATGGGGAGTTTTACTACTGGATTTGTCATCTGTAGCTGTCACCTTAATATTATTATCTTAATAAGAGCCTTGGTGGCGCAGCAGACTAAAGTGCTGTTAAAGTAGCACTTAGCTGCCAGCTGCCTGCAATTACTGCGAGTTCCAATGTGACCAGGCTCAAGGTTGACTCAGCCTTCGATCTTTCCGAGGTAGGTAAAATGAGGACTCAGATTGTGGGGGCAATAAGCTGACTTTGTATAAAAAAAAAACCACTGCTTAGGAGGGGCCAAAAGCCCTACTAAGCAGGTATATACAAAAGTATGAAAGCTATTGCTTAACGCATTGTAGGCTACCCTGAGTCTCCGGAGAAGGGCGGCATATAAATCGAACCAACAAATAAACAATAAATAAATAATACTGTATATGTATGCAATTTATTTCAATCTTTTAAGTTCTCTTCAAAGGTTTTTTTACGGAAAGACATAATGTATTAATACATTAATTGAACTAAACAGTGATTAACTCTCCCCCCCCCCTCTCTCTCTGTGAAGAATATGCTTTCTTCCACTAAGTGGAACAGTTTGAGATTGTGGACTATCAACAGCCACCCACCATATTTTTTTGGCAGGAAAATGGCTCATGTACAATGGATTTCAAGATTAAACTGACTAAATATCAATACCTTGTAGAGAACAGATGAACAAAAAAATATTCAGCAGCTGAAAACCATAAGAATCTACATTTATAATGTATCACACCCAACTCATGGGGTATGAATAATTCTTAGGTTTTAAAAGCTAAATTCATCCTTAGCTTATTATATTTCACAAGAATCATTTTACTTGAAATTAAGTAGAGGAAAAAAATGTTTTTCAAAATGTAATAAATATTTATGCAAAGTATAGTAAAATATTTTGACAAAGGTTCAAGGCAAAAATGGAAGAATGCAAGAATGAAAATCACTCTATATTGCTTCACGATCCAGAGCATTTTCTAGCATTTTTTCCAATGATTCATAGTCTGGATGAAAAGAAAATTGGTTTCAGGTTGTTTTCAATGGAGATAAAATTATCTCTGTGATCCTCAAGATAGCATGGAGTTCTAGCATATACGTCTATTCTAATTATAAAATCCAGAACCAATCAGTGCTCCCAAACAATGGTGGGATCTGTTATAAGACAGTGCCCTTGCCCACTTTATAATTAGATCACATTACAGTATGTTATTTGTTTGGGTGAAATAATTCATTGACTTGCTACAAAACACAGCAGAATTGGTGTTTCCCTTCAAGTTACTACAGATCTTTTGCCTGTGTAGTAGATTAAAGGGGATTTTAATTTGGTGTGGCCTAGTGACTAGTTGTAAATGTTTCTGGCTAGCTGGGAAGCTTTTAAAAATTTTGAAATCACAGTGATTGTCTCAATGAGAAATAGGCAACCTGTGATCTGTTAGATAATTGTTTCAAAGACCATTAGATTAGACCAGTGATGATGAACCTTTTCGGCACCGAGTGCCCAAACTGGAAAGCGTGTGCATGTGTGCATGCCAAGGTGCCAGAAACATAAAGACCAGCTGGCCGGTGTGCACATGTCTGTTTTTTGGGCAGTTTTGGGGCAGTTTTCAGGCCGTTTTGGGGGGGAGATTTCAGGCTGTTTTTTGGCCTTCAGGCTGTTTTTCGGCCTATTTTCAGGCCATTTTTGGGGCTGTCTTCAGGCCATTTTCCAATGCTCCAGCATGCACATGCGCACTGGCCAGATGGATTTTGACCAGAAGAGCACTGGCGGTGGTGCACGTGCCCACAGAGAGGGCTCTGTGTACCACCTCTGGCACGTGTGCCATAGGTTCGCCATCATGGGACTAGACTTTCCCAATTCCTGTAACCATTTTACAGCTCCTGTAACCCAGTTCCTGTGAAGAAGGCAGGCAGCATGGCAGCATTGAAGTGACCACAATTTAGCCAAATTTCAGTCCTTTAGGAGTCATGGGTCTCAGGGGTTTGTTCTACTTACCTTTACTACTGGTTTGCAATGGGATCGTGCGCGCGTGCTCACTTCAATCATCTGCATTCGCAGATTGCTTCTGATGATGTCAGGGTCAGTGGGCGGAGCCTCCCACCGGTTTTACTACCAGTTCTATAGAACCAGTCCAAACCGGCGGCAACCCACCACTGATGGGTCTTAGATTTTGGATGTCATCTGAAAGATAGACCACTTGAAGTACCTCGGCTCAAAAAATGCTGCCCCATGAAGCACTGTTTCCATCAGTTAAAGGTTACAGACACAAGAGTTTTAGAAGCATACAGATGAAGGAATGGAGGATATTTAATTTTTCCCAGAGATTGTATTGTCATCCCTCTAGCAGTCATTCATTTGCAGTCTGCCTGGTTTCCTAGGCTTTAATTAAATTAAAATAAAGATCCGATGAGAAAATTCCTCCCATGGGACTTTCTTTCAGAAGGAGAAGGAGGAACAGAGAAATGAAGCTTGTATCCAAAGTAAGAAGAATTGGATACAAGCTTCATTTCAGTTCTTAAAGAAACAAATACACACTTCCTTGTACGTTTTGCAACGTAAGAATCTCTTCAATTAGAATTCCAGTATTCCTTTGGTTTGGATATTGAGTAACTATGTGAGTTTTATCTCATATCTAAGATTGCTTAGATTTCTAAGAACTTTCCTCCTAAATCTCCATCAACAGTACCTTTAATTTATTCTGGTGTTCTGCCAACCTATCCCAACCTATGCCATGCACAAAGCAGCTGTGATGCCTTTTGAATATCTACTTCTATAACTGATTGTGAGGAGATGGTTAATCAAAGACATTAGAGGAATTTTGCAGTGGGAGAGGAAAAAGTCTCAGGCCAAGCATAATTATTGAGTCATTTAACATTTTGGATAATCTTTTAGCTAGTCCCCCATCTTGCCTTATAAGTAAAGTCTCTCAGCCTTGATTGTTTTCTAGTCTGAATGGGGATGTTTTTCCATCTTAAAGCACTCTACTTTAAACTCATTTTGCTAAGAAATGGTTTGACTCCATAGACCCGAACAATAACTTAGCATTCATTTGATGTCTCAGTCCTTGCTGCAAATGTCTATGACTCAATGGTGTAATTAGCTTTGCACAAATCTTAGTGAAGTTGCACAAAAATATAAAATTCAGATAATATATCAGTGACATGAGGTTTTCACCCCATTCTGTAAGCCCTCCAAAATAGTCTAGGCAAGAAGCACAGCTATGATTACTAGTTCTGCATTTATGGAAATGATGTATTTGCACAATTTGCACAAGTCTGAAATTATCCCTGCTGCACCTTGTTTTTACTCTCCCCCATACCAGTGAGGGTCTCTTCTGAGATATTTTCACCCCGTATCCACCTCAATTTTCACTTATCAGACCATTGTCTAACCTATAACTCTTCCTCCTATCATTCCTGCACACTATTACCCATTTCAGTTCTTAACCAAATGTGTAAAATAAAACTTTCTTAATTCAATACTACTTGATTGTTCTATATTGATTATTTGTGTTTGTCAGAAAAGATATGCTGTTTCTTTCTGGGATTTTTGTTGTTGTTGTTGTTGTTGCTTTCTACTCTACCCTCTAGCCTATAATCCTAGGATGATGTCTCATTCAAGGTCCAACACTATCTAGCTCTACTGGATTGTTTACATTTGGGTGCAATATGTGTGTGGTCAGTCTCATTAACAGAGGAGAGATCTTGAAGAAGCTCTTGGAAATTAGCAAGCTTTGAATGGGCTGCTGCTAAACAGAGAGAACATTTTATCAAAAGTTGTAAGTTTTTCTAATATTTTATGTATTATAATAGCACTGTTTTAATGTTTTTACTTATTTTTCTATATTTTAACAAATTTATTAAAGTTTGACCACTTTTGTGTGCAGGTTTTATCTTATTTATTATGACCGGTGATCAAAACAATAAATAGAATTTGAAATTTAATAGTGTATGTGAGATTATATATTCAAAGCGGTCTCCATTTTCTTCTAAAGATTTCCATATTCATTTAACACATGATATTTGAACATTCCTAAGTACAGTAACATTTTCATAAATTGCAACATGATGAGCTCCTTTAGATTGCCTATTGCCCTGTGATATGCCTGCTGTATATTGCAGTTGAGTGTGTAAGTTGCAGGTAATGGAAAAGGTGAGGTTAAAAATGTAAAACAGTAATTGCCCAGTGTTAGAAGTATAGCAGATTAAAGATTTCCTCTGGCAAATTTCTCTAGGAAAGTTGTACAACTAAATCTCTAAAGGCAGAAAAGTAATTTCCTCTAAAGCAGTGTTTTTCAAACTTGGCCACTTTAAGATGTGTGAACTTAAATTCCCAGACTTTCCCAGCCAGCATGGGACCACATATCTTAAAGTGACCAGGTTTGGGGGAAAATCCTGTTCTAAAGTTTGAGGTTAAATAGACCTCCCAGTGATCAATCACTCATCACTGATCAATTCAATCAATAGGTTGAATAAAACTTAGAATAAAGTTTGGTTTGAATGGGATCACACTTTCTCTGAAGGAGCAGCCCTTTAATTGCCATTTAGCAAATATTTTGCTTCCAGCTCCATGGGGTTCAGTGGCTATAATCATTCCTGAGCAAGGAAACCTTATCCATAGAAGTAATTCATGAATTTATAACCTCGTTGTTAGACTATAAATCCAGGTTGGATTGTTCTTGAAGATATTTTTGAGCTTGCAGTTTGTACAAAATGCAATCACAAATGGAACGGAAGACCACAACTACACAATCTTTTTTAAAAACTTCAGAGGCTGTCTTGTTTTCATGTGGATTTCATCTGAAAGTACATTTATATTTAATGCACAAATCCTACATACAGGACTTAGGAGCTTTCTGTTTCAGAAGTCTTGTCTAATTACTTAAAGGAGCCTTCTTGCTGTATGGAATCTGATCAAGAAGCCTTTCTGGTTATACAATCATTGAATAATTTGTAACAGGGCATGGAGTTGCTTTCACATAAACATTGGCATGGGGCTACTTCTCTAAACAAATCTTGACCACTTCCAAGTTTTTGATGCTATGGGGGTACCTTGTTGGAAGAAATATCCTTCTGGGTTCAGCTCCAAGTGGGGAAAAAGACACTGGAAACATGGAGACTGCTTGGAAAGATGGTTTAATGGTGGACAGGATCACATGGTTTGAGTTCCTGAACAGAAAAAGGGCAGATACAGCGAGTCTCCGGGTTTTATGTTCTCTCTGGCTTTGAACTTCCTGGGACCCAGAAAGAGTATCCTGATTGGTTGTCAGACTCCCAGGGGGTGGGAGTTTTAGCTATCCTTGCTGGCTGATGTAATCTTCCCAGGTGTCATGTGGTGAGTTTCGTCCTAGATGGGTCCCATTGTCTTGCAGATGAGGTCCATTGACAAAGATTTGAGTTTCTGCCTCTGGCCCATTAACAAAAGGGTGAGGTCAGGAAGGTGGGAGCTGCTTTGTCTTTAAAACATGCTTCTCCATTTCTTATCCAGGGAAACATAATATTCTACCTTTTTAATATTTCCTAAAATATTTCATTCTTCCAGGAAAGGAGTGGGTGCTAACTTCCTACAGTCTGAAATAGACAGGGAGATGAATAAGATTAACTTCTTTCTGCAAACAAAAGTCTAACCATCCTACTGGACTATCTGCTATCAGAATATGAGTCTCCTGTGAAAGAATCCCACATCTGGAAAATGTATCACACAAGTTTTGGTTTCTACTGAGTTTTAGTCAAACTTCTTATCCAGGATATAATGTAGACAACAATTTGACCTATAATAATAACACAAAACATTCTTTCAAGTAACTGGTCTTGAATAGATAATTTACTCAACATGTTTCTTAAGAAAAACAACTCTCTGCTGTGTATTTTTTCACAAAATTCCATCTACAGCTTTGCAGTTTTCTATTTCCTCATTGTGTTTTTTCCCTGTGGGCTTCTAATGCCGTTAACTGCCTTTTATAGCAGTCAACAGCTACAGACAGCATTTTAAATATATAGCATAACTGTTGGGGACAATTTTGGGCAATTATGCGACTTTAGGAATAGTCCTCATTTTTCAAGACAGTACAGCAATAGGCCTGGTCTGGTCTTCAGCCCAGTTTTCATGTTCTTTTGCGGTTATTATTTTGTATCACTCCTTTGAAAAATAGCAAAAATGTCATACTTCCCTTGTTTGGATATACCGTAACTAAGGACTTGTTCTATTATTACCCATAACAAGGAGCCAAATCTACAGCTGAGGGAATTTAGCCTAGTTTACAAAATTCTGAGCCCCCCACTCACACATACTGGTAGCTACTACTTTTTATACCCATTGTTCATATGAAGCTGCTACTGCCACTAGATTGAACTTGCAAATGAATAACTTTTGTTTTGTGTGCATTTCTAACATGGAAAGCTTTGGTTTTATCCATGCCACCATAATTTGTCACTCTAAGCTTGTACAAGACAACTTGTCCCTAGATTTAATCTGAGTAGCTGGACAGAAGTGTCCTATCACCTTTAATAAAAGAGCTCCTCTTTTCTTTTCTTTTCTTTTTTTCTTTTCTTTTCTTTTCTGTGTCTTTATAGCAGAGTTTGCTATTGTCTTTTTCCAGAATGTTTTTCAACTTCCCAGTCTAGTCAACAGAGAGCCAATTTGGTGTAATGGTTAAGGCATCATGCTAAAACCAGGGGACTATTGAGTTCTAGTTCTATTTTAGACTCAAAAGCCAGCTAGATGACTTCAGACCAGTTAATTTCTCTCAGACCTAGGAAGGTGACAATGGCAAACTTCTGTAAAATCTTGTGAGGAAAACTGCAGGGATTAGTCCAGTCAGTTGCCAGGAGTGGGAAAAAATGACTCAAAGGGCCTCCCTTCCCCAAGCTAGTCAATAGCCCTGGTATTCCCAGTGGTCATCCTTCCAATACTAACCAAAGCTGACTTTGCTTCACTTCCAAAATCATCCAAGCCTGGCAGGTTGTGTCATCTGCTAATGCTTGTTCTTCGTTGATCCAACTCTCAGATCAAAATGTTCTAAAATCAGATGGCAGAAATACTATAGAAAAATGCCTATTATGTCCTGGTTTTTCCTAACCTGGTAGGCTTCAGTTTATTGGGATATTAAATCTCAGAAATCCTTAACTATAGGCATTCCAGAATTTAAGTTTAACTGCAGTCAATTGGCACTAGGATGGGTGGGTTGTTCTAGGACATGTGCAAATAAAAAGGCTATTATTTCACATGTAATGAAATACTGTGTATCAGATTAATTTAATTACATATTTTTCAAGGGTAATCTGGACACATTGCAAGAGTTACTGAAGGAACTCAAGAATTTGCAACATGTAAGAGACATGGGAATAGTAATTAAGGAAATTTTGGTTGAAATTTACACAGAGATAGTGTTAACTGGATGAGAATAAGCCAGTCATTAACACTTAGCTCAATCTACCTCTCAGGAATAAAATGAAGAGAAACTTCCATGACACCCACTGAGTTCTCAGAGAAATATTGGGATATAAATGTAATATTATACAAGTCAATATTTACTATTTCAGTGGAGTTTTTGATCAATCATATTCACATGTTTTCTATACCTAGGTACAAAACACTTTGAACTGTTATGAAAACTGTTACGAAACATTTATGCTCAAGAGTTCAGATGCAGCTTCATATATCAGTCTATTCTGTATTTAAATTACAAGAGGCTAGGGGAAAAATTCTCTAACTTAATCTAACTGAACAATGGAAAAAAGTATCCTTTGGAGTATTGTGTAGTTCACATTTTTAGATGATCTAAAGAAAAGTTTACACAGGCATCAATCATGTCTCCTGTAGTTAATGAACATTATGTTCAGAACAGAGAGAGGCTTTTTGCTAACAAATCCTGCTCCAATGAGGAAGAATTTCATTTTCCAGTGGGACTGAGATATTAGTCAGTTGTAAAAAAATATTTCAGCACCATGAAGCTTATTTTTTTAATGACACCAGCTTCTTGAAATCACTATCAGTGCCTCCAACTCCTACATTTTATTTCTCTTTAATTTCCTGGGTCCAAGTAAGAGTAAGAGGCAGCTATTGTGTTCGTCACTGCTTATGCAAAAGCCATTTGAACTGATACTGACTCCTTCTCCAACACTGGCAATGCGCAATGCAAATGTATTGATTGCTGTTGCCCTAACTTTTGGGCAGGCTTTGTTTTCCCACTCAGACCCATGGTGCATATAAACACGTTTCTCAAGATTATGAGTCTCTTGACTCATGCCATGAGTCCACTTAAAAAGATTTTGACTCCATTAAACGTATGCTAGTTGTTAAGCTGCAAGATGACTTCCTTATAATGTGAACAGTCACCCACACTCTGTTTTTCGGCACATTCTCTGCATTTTGTTCAGATACTAACCTGAGTTCCGGAGAAACCGGTTCTTCAAGTTTGCAATACAAATCATTTGTGAGATGTTCTGATTGCGTGGAATGAGTGACTTCATAAAATCATTTTATCTCTCCTCAAACATGGTGTATCTTAGAAATATAAAGCTGAATATAAAGCCCTAGTAAGTCCACACCTAGAGTACTGCATCCAGTTTTGGTCACCACACTATGAAAAAGATGCTGAGACTCTAGAAAAAGTGCAGAGGAGAGCAACCAGGATGATTAGGGGACTGGAGACTAAAACATATGAAGAACGGTTACATGAACTGGGCATGGCTAGTCTAGTGAAGAGAAGGACCAGGGGAGACATGATAGCAGTCTTCCAATATTTGAGGGGCTGCCACAGAGAGGAGTGGGTCAAGCTGTTTTCCAAAGCACCTGAAGGCCAGACAAGGAATAATGGATGGAAACTGACGAAGGAGAGATTCCATCTGGAAATGAGGAGGAACTTTCTGACAGTGAGAACAATCAACCAATGGAACAGCTTGCTTTCGGAAGTTGTGGGAGCTTCATCACTTGAGACTTTCAAGAAAAGATTGGACTGCCATTTGTCAGGAATGGTATAGGATCTCCTGCTTGAACGGGGTGTTGGATTAGACGACCTATAAGGTCCAACTCTGTTAATCTGTTAATCTGTATGCCATGCCTGAAACTCAGCAAAGGAGAACCACATAATGATTTGCCTGTATCAAAGCAAATCATACAATAGCATTAACTATTTGTTTTCCAAATATGGTTTTGTACTCCATGAATCAATGGACATCATGGCATCCAAGAACTTGGGTAAGAATGCAGTCTAAGTTAAGTCCCCCCCCCCCCAATGGCTGAAGAAATCAGGTTTAGTATTCTATTTCTGTTATTCTTTTCTTTTCTAAATTAGAATATTTAAGGAGTTATGAAATATTTGGCAGTCCTCTCTGTGTGTGTAAAATGTATATATGTGTGGGCATATATATACACACACAGTATGTGTGTACGTGTGTGTTATGGAAAAATTGTGTATAAGTGTATACATTGAAAGAATGGTTGAGTAACTCAACACAAGCCATGCTGCTTCCAATTCTGAAGAAACCTTGAATCTCAAAGTATAACAGGTTGTGTTTGCCCATTTACTTCCCACACAATCAGTACAAAGCTTTTACGTAAAAGGTGTTTCCTGTGAAAAGATTTTAGTATTGACAACTGTTACAAATAAACCTTGTGTGCCTTTTAACAGATTATTATTTTGGTGGCAATATTTGATCAAGGATATTTACCTTCATAGAACACATGCACAATGTTTGTTATCAACGCAACCCACATACAGTAAACGTTGAAGTTATTTTAAGCCAATCAAAACAGAAAAAGTAGTAACAAGAGCATGAGAATTGTTTCAGATTTCAAATGAAAGGCATGCTACCCGTCATTGTGATTTTACATTTTTCCATTCTTTCACTATCAACAGTATCGTACAATCAAACACTGATTACAAACATGCTGCATTCTGAATCCTTTTGAATGAACTTCTTGGGCTTGAGTTGGGAAAACTGAACTATCTTTTTCTATATTGCTGCAATCTAGTATCATATTTCTTGCAAAACCTGTGATCTGTGACTGTAGAACCAGACGTTTGGCATTCAGAAAATATAAATAAATATGCAAAAATCAATGTCAACAAAAGTTCCATTTTACTGTTTTTGAAAAGGCATTTTTTGTGCAAATACAGTCCTGAATAAATGCTGTAGAATATATACTGAGTATTATAACAATATCTGAGACTGACAATCATTAAAAAGTCATTGTTTTTCAACTGTACAACATTACATAGGATTAGTTTTGCAAAATAGAACACAGAACATATTATTTCAGCCCTCATCATGCCTAGAGATTCACATTCCTTATGTGATGTATTTTAAGGTTTCTTCTTTTTCTTTTTCTCTCTTTCTCTTCTTCTTCTTCATTTCCTTCCTATAAATCAAAACTGGGATATTTTTATACGGATCAGGAATCACTAATAAATAGCTGCTCTGTATTAAGATATTTGTCTAGCAGGAGTTTTTAAAAGTGCAATGTGCTTCCAACACTCTGAAATACATCCTCATAAATTTGTTCTACATTTGCTATACAAAGGTCAAGAAGCTCCAATCCAATGAATGGAAAGAAAAATCTGGCACTCAGAAAGTACATACTTTAGAGGGGGGAAGGCATTCCATTAAGCTGCAACAGCTGAAGAGGAAAATGAAAAATCCAGAATCTGCAGCTAAAATACCCAGACTGCTCTGAAGCAAAAAAAAAATAAATAAATAGTCAACTCCTTAAAAACAGCAGGTACCAATTCTGCCACTAGTTGGACTCTGGACGGAGCATCTCCTTGAGGACTACCACACAAGCAGGGGCGGAACAGTGCCCCTCCAGTGAGTGACTGAAATGCTGCTGGGAATTGGCTTTCAGCATTTGCTTGCAGAACATTTCCCGCATCCCTTGCCGGAATTTGGGGTCCCAAACACTGTAGATAGCCACATTCCAACAGCTGTTGGAAGCAAGGATCCAGAAAGCATAGAAGGAGAACTGGCACCATTTATACCCCACCACAGTGCCCACAACAAATACAGCAATGGGAACGAAAGACACGGAGAATGCAAAGGTCAGGATGCCAATGGTCCTGGCAGCAGTGACATCTGAGTAAGAGAGCTGATGGCTTCCCTGTGGCTCTTCCCTCAGTTGCTTCCTCATTTTGTGGTACTGCCGGAGAGTGGCAAAGGTGATGGTGTTGACAACAAAAGTGCCACCTAAGAGAGTGAAGTCAAATATTGGGTACAGGAGCATGATGTTCCAATTGGACAACTTGTCCGGAGGAAAGCCATAGTTGCACATCTTACTGCAGGAATCGTACTCAAAGGTGATATTGGGAACCGAGAGCAGAGGTATCACCGCCAAGGAGAAACTCAGGATCCAGGATCCAAGAATCAGCCAAATGATCCTGCGCTTGGTAATCACAGCTTTCCTGTGCAAGGGCTTCAGCACAGTGATGGTCCTCTCCACCGAAAGCAGAAATATGGTGCTGATTGAGACGAAGGTGCACCCGGCAAAGATAGGGCCAGTGATCAAACAGACCGACCAGCCAGCTGAACTCTCTTCTTGCTCCATCCCGTAGGCCAACATGTTCGTCTCCTGATAAACTGAGTAAGGTACTACAATGAGCCCCACAGCCAAATCAGCAAAGGCCAAAGAGGCTTTTAGGTAACTTTGGGGTGTCCGGAATTGCCTTACACAGAAGAAAACCAGGAGACTCACCAAGTTTCCAAAAGTGATGGCAATGATCAGGAGGACCATGAAGAGCAACTGGCAGATGACTCCAGCGAAGGCCAGTCTGCAGTCTGTGCTATTGACATTCCTGTTGCTGCTGCTGTTTCCCAACATCGATCAGGCTCTCTTCCCTTCACAGGGCAAAGCAGAAAGAAGCCAGCTAGGGAGCTCCGCTTTCAAAGTGCCATGGAAGAGGCTCTACACATGCTAGCAGTTTTCCAGAATGCTTGGCTCAAAAACAGCCAATTCATAGGGAAATCCATGCCAATAAACGGTTCAATCATTGAAGCTCAGAGCAGCTGGTTCAGTCGCATAGTCTGTAAGTACACGAAGCACCTGAGCAAAATTCAAACAGGAAGGGCTCTGAAACAAGAAGTCTTCTCCATATGTCAAAAGGGGGAACAAAAGTCAGAGAAGCAACCGCTCAAGGGAGGAGTCTGATCCGTGGCTTGCATCAATATTCGAAGGGTAAGTCAACCTTTTCAATCACTGTGTTTGATCCGTCACAAGAACATCCTGTTAGCCCTGCATTTTCTCTCCTCCTCTCTGATAACATATCGTGAATTGATATACTCCTGTAAATGATGGTGAATATTCTTGAAGCATTTTGATGCTATTTGCTCCTGAATACAATGGAATAGCCAGGCTCCTCCCTTCCTTCTGTGGGGGGACGGGACGGGGGAGGGGGGAGGGGGACCAAGTAACCTGGACAGCAGCCTTTCAGGATAGAACTTCAGGGTTGATGATCCTGCATTCCACAGAGTCTATGATTACCCAATTGCCCCTTTGCTTCTAACCCACTTTAGAGCTACCTCCCTGTAGTAATTGCAGAAGGGCTTCCAAAAAGGGGGCCAAGCAAAGGGTGCATCTTAACCCTTTCCTCCGCACTTGGAGGAGGATCTTCCAAGGCGAATGCTCCCACCCAGACCGAGCTCTATTTGTGCTGTCCATCAACCCCACCCCCACCCCAAGATTTAAGATGGCTTTGCAAAACGCACCCTAGAACACTTCAAACGGGGCCAATGTGTGCTCGGCATCTTCAGGCAGCGCAAAGTAACCCTCGCACAGGGATGAAGAAGTCCAACATCAGCTGGGCAAACCAGTAGCCAGAGCACGACCTAACTGCGGGCCCCGAGCACATTCTGCCTTTCTCGGCATTGCGAGGTCTCCGCAACGATCTTCGCCGAGCTCCTCGGCCAGCCCCGAAGGCTGTAGCCCCCCCGGGGCCCTTCCTGCAGCGCCAAGAGCGTCCGGCTCCTACTCGCAGCTTAAATGCAAACTCCGGCCGGCCAGCAGTTCCTGCGCGGCGCCCCCCGCCTTTCGCTTTAAAAGTCAGAGCCCGCTCTTCGGAAGAGCTCCGCCGCCGCCGCCGCCGTCCATTCCTTTCTCGCCTCGCTCTCTGCGCTGCCTTCCAGCGATTTGCTGAAAGAGCCGCTGGCAACAGGTGCTGCTGCTGCTGCTGCTTACCCAGGCAGGTAGCATCGCCTGGCTGGCCTGCTGAGAAGGCGCTCAGGCGCTCCTGTCTCCCGAGTCGTGGAACCGAACCTCTCCGCCCAACCGAAGGGCAACCGCCGTCTGGTTTTTCGCTCCGTAAAGCCCGGCCAGCCCGGTCGGGATTGTTCGGGGCTGCCCGCCCCCGCGGCTTCTGCGTCTGCCCAGAGGCGGCACTTTTGTATGGCGCTGGACGCCCGAAGGAGCCTGGAGGCGGGAAGACCGTCAATCCTCGCCGCGCCTTTCTCTGCCTTCTGGGGTTCGTGGGCAAAGAGCCCCCTTGAGACCCTCAGCTCCGGGAGTGGTCCCTCCTCAGCTCGGGAACCCGAACCCTATTCCCTCAGCATCGAACAGGAGATGTCTATGGAGATTCTCAGTCAGGGTTGTCCAAAGGTGCATAATAATAATAATAATAATAATAATAATAATAATAATAATAACAACAACAACAACAGCAGCAGCAGCAGCAGCAGCAGCAGCAGCAGCAGCTATTACTACTACTACTACCAGAATTGGAAAGGACCTTGGAGGTCATCTAGTCAACCCCCTGCTCACACAGGAGGCCTATACTAGGGATTCGAACCACCGAACTGCCAACCTTCCTGATCGACAAGCTCAGCGTCTTAGCCACTGAGCCACCTAGCTAGGGTTTTTAGCCACCAGGACTCCCTTTGTTTTTGCTTGAAGACATTTCGCTTCTCATCCAAGAAGCTTCTTCAATTCAACAGAATTCGGAGGAGGAATTAACTACAGGAGATGTTGCTAATTTCGTTTAGAAGCACAGAAGACTTCTAGGGTAAAGTTGACCATTAGTCCAAATCAGTGTTTTCTAACCTGGAGGACTTTAAGATCTGTGAGTGTTAACTTAAACTTGAACCCCACATGTCTTAAAGTTGCTGAGATTGAGAAACACTGGTCTAAATGGCCTTCTCCATCTAGGTACCTTCCAAGTGGGTCAGATGGTATAACAGCTCTTATCAACTCCAGGCAACATGGATAACTGGTCTGTCTTGCCAGGAGGGTAGAGGGAGGGCTATGGTTTTTAAAATTAGATATCCAATTTATGAAGCAATATATAAGTCTCAGTGCTATTGCTATTGTGGATAGTGAAATAGACCAGACATTTTCTCCATAAGAAGAAAGTCTCCAGCAATTTCTCAAGGGAAAAATTTCCTGTTAGCCATGACACACAGCGGCAAAAGCCTCATGGGAGGAATAGAAACTGAAGCAAGAACTGAACTGAAGCATGGGAAGGCAATGGAGAGAAAATAGCAAGGAGGGAGGAGAGGCTATTGAGTACCCGCAATTATGGTCACTTATAATCAAATAAATGCTAAAAAGTCATTCTCTCTTCTTGAGAATTGATTTGAAATTCCTTTCTCTTAAAAGTTTCTCAAGCACTTTCTCTCCATCAAACTAAACAACAACTGATGCAAAAAGATGCAAGAAACTATCTCGATCCAGCATTACCCCAGAATTTTTCTGGAGATACCTGAGGTAGAATTTAATATTTCCTGCACAAAAAGGACACTCCCGAACTACAGACTTCCTTAGTTATTATAACCTAGTCTCAAAACTGAATAGATTGCCAGACATATGTTGTCTGTGTTTACAATTAAAATCTTCAGGTTTTCACTATAGTGAAAGATACTATGATTAAATGGGCAAGGAATTTCAATCACACAGTAGAATTAGAGAAGTGGGAAAAGATGTGGCAAATAAACATGAAACTGACATTATCAACGGCATATAAGGAAAACCAGTGGAAAATGTTCCATAGATGGCATCTACCACCAGCTAGAATAGCGAAGATATTCCCCAGCACTTCACCAAAATGTTGGAAGTGTAAAAGCAGCTACGGAATATATTACCATCTCTGGTGGACTTCCCCGGTAGCAAAGAAATTCTGGGCCAAAGTTAAAAAGTGGCTAGAAAAAATAACACAGATACCAATAAAGGGAGAACCAGAAACATTATTGTTAGGAATTTTTACAGAAAACTACACAAAAGAAACAAAATATTTAATAATACATATATTAACAGTAGCCCGCATAGTCTATGTGCAAAATTGGAAAAAGGAAAATCCACCAACAGAAGAAGAGTTAATCAAAAAAATTTTTAGAATGCACAGAGATGGACAAACTGACAAAAGAACTTAAGGAGAAAAATTTGGCATAGATGGTATGAGTGGTTGGAGGACAAGAAAAATGAGAAAGTGGAATAAAGGAGAGAGAAAGAAATGTCTAAATCAAGGGGGGAAATTGGTAAAGTATAATATAAATGACCGGAATGTAAAGATCAAGTAAAATGTAGATGAAATACAGAAATGTAGATAGCAATATGGAATAAGATAAAGTTAAAATATGTTTATGGATATAAATGTTGTATGTTTGTGTTTTATTTTAATGTGTTTACAATAAAAAGTTTTAAAAAATCTTCAGGTTTTTATTGAAGGAGAAAAATAGATAGACAACATAGGCAGAACACACTCCCCAATTTTTTTCTAGGGGATTACCTTTCGAATTACTTCTTAGAGAAGTAATAAAATGCCAGTTCTGCCAAAAAAACCATTTAGAAATCAAAGGATAACTGAGGTACTATCACTAGCAGGGACTAGCACTGATGTTGTTACCTAGTTTGAGTAGTGAAACATCTGCAAGAAAACAACCAAGCTCAGAGAGCCCTAAGGAACCCACATTTCAACCTTGAGCTACAAATATTCTCCTTTATTGGCAAAAGAAAGTTACTTGAAACAGGAAAAAGCTTATTGAAAGTAAGGCCAAGGGAGATAATACACTAAAAGTATTGTTTAGTTAAAGGTTTTTTTCTAAAACACACAGTCTTTGTACAACAAGCCATTGTTTTTCTAGTTTTGCCTTTAGTATCCCTAATTCCATAAGTTATATGTATTTCATGATTTTCATAAATCTAGATAAGGGGGTTGCATTCCCACTCTTTCAAAGATTTAATCTCATAGCTTCTAGTAGTGCAATAAAAGTAATAATTTCTAGTAGTGAAATAAAGTCAATTTGTGTTTCAAAAGGAAGGGTGTGATCTTACTAGCAGGGAATATTTTCTTAACCAGTATTCTATCAGTAATGAGAAAAATATAAGCCAAGAACATTTCTGGGGGATGAGTTTTTGGGATGAATTTTTGCCATTCATATCGCAATAGAGAGGGGAGCTACTTGTAAAGAATTCTTTCCTCCCCAGGCCTCATAGCTGCTGAGATTAGGAAAGATTCTTAACAGAACAGAGCAGAATAACAGAATTGGAAGGGACCTAGTAGGTTATCTAGTCCAACCCCGTGCTCACGCAGGAGACCCTACACCATTTCTGACAGTTGGCAGTCCAGTCTCTTCTTGAAAGCTTCCAGTGTTGAAGCTCCCACAACTTCTGAAGGCAACTTCTGTTCCATTGGTTGATTGTTCTCACTGTCAGAAAATTTCTCCTCATTTCTAGATGGAATCTCTCCTTGTTCAGTTTCCATCCATTATTCCTCGTCTGGCCTACAGGTGCTTTAGAAAATAGCTTGACCCCCCTGCTCACTGAGGCAGCCCCACAAATATTGGAACACTGCTATCATGTCTCCCGTTGTCCTCTTCACTAGACTTGCCATGCCTAGTTCCTGCAACCGTTCTTTGTATGTTTTAGCCTCTAGTCCCCTAACCATCTTGGTTGCTCTTCTCTGCACTCTTTCCAGAGTCTCAACATCTTTTTTATTTTAACTTCGATAGTACCTAAATTAGTAGCATTTTCATTAATAAGTAATCCTCAATCCCAGATTTAGGCACTCTGAAATCCTTATTGGTCTCTCTTCATTTAATTTTATGAGGCTTCTGATAGTGCTTATACAGTAAGCCTCTGTTATTTCCACTTTGGATGCCTCATAATGTTCAATGAGGCATACTTTCTTTGTTTGTTTTCAACCTATTTGCATAATTGGGGATGGAAGTAATTTCCATCGGATTTAGTGAATATAATTCTTCTACATTTGTATAAAATTTCAGTGTCAAGTTTCCTCTTCCGCTGTTTTTGCCCCTGAATTTATTCTTATTATATGATGATGATGATGCTTTATGTTGCTAAGTTGAGACTTCTTGCAACAAAACAATAAAACATCAAATCTACAAATAAATAAATAAAGAGCATTATCACCAGTGGTGGGTTGCCCCCGATTCGTACCGGTTCTATAGAACCGGTAGTAAAACCGGCAGGAGGCTCCGCCCACTGACCCTGATGTGATCAAAATGTTTCGCAAGCGAAGCAAGCACGTGCAGCCCCATTGCAAACCGGTAGTAAAGGTAAGTAGAACCCACCCCTGATTATCATCACCACCACCCAAAAATTGTATAGAAAACTGGAGGAGGAAGGAGAATTATGCGTCTACACCACCTTGGGTTACTCAGAGTAATCAAAGGGGGATAAAAATTTAATTAATAAATAAATGTTCCTGGGGGAGATGAGGTGTACGCCAAGAGTATATATTCCCACAGGGTCATCTAAGACATGAAGGTCAACCCAGCTGCCCAGCTAAAGCAAGCAGATACGTACATTCGGCAGCAGAGATATAAGAAGATGCTAGAGGCAGACAATCACTTTAGTGACAATGGCAAAAAACATCAATTCATATTGCGTATGAGAAAGCAATAGGTATCACTCCTGTACCTTTACCAGGAAAACCCATATGAATGGAAAATACAAAATAATGATATAGTAACCCAGGGTTGTGTTACACTGAGACAGGCAGCATGTACATTCAATAAATAAATAAATATAGCCAGATGATGAGCTCCTCAGGTCATATTGCACTCAACATACTACTGCGGATCTTTTGGTGTACTAATGGTGTCTCTGCCATGGTTGGATTAAAGCCTTCAGGCCAGGGGTGAAATGTAACATTTGTTTCTACCGGTTCTGTGGGTGTGGCTTGGTGGGGGGGGGGTAGTGTGACTGGATGGGCATGGCCAACTTTTTTTTTTTAATTTTTCAAAGCATTTTTTCTAATGCTTTTAAAAGCCTCTGCCGATCAGGCAACTCAACTGGGATCTTCCGAGAGGCTTTTTAAAAAATACCTCTCTGCTGATCAGGCAACTCAGCTGGGATCATCAGAGACTTTTCAAAGCATTTTTTTTACCACCTCTTCAGCTAAGAGGTTGCAGAAAAAAATGCTTTGAAAAGCCTCTGATGATCCCAGCTGAGTCGCACGATCATTAGAGGCTTTTTTTTTTACTTTTAAAAGCATTTTTTCGTCGGAAGAGGTTGTAGAAAAAATGCTTTTAAAAGTAAAAAAAAACAAGCCTCTGATGATCGTGCAGCTCAGCTGGGCATGGAGGGGGGGGCGCAGGGATTTTTGCTACCGGTTCTCCGAATCACCCACCGCCATCACTACCGGATCGGGTGATCCAGTCCGAACTGGGAGAATTTCACCCCTGCTTCAGGCCATCTAGTTGTTAATATTGCCATACAAATAAAATAAAATGAAATAAAGAAAACCACAAAACTGCAAAAAACAAATTACAGTGAGAACATGGAAAGTAAGCAAGATAAACATGGGAATTTATAACACTGTGACAGATGAGATGAAACAACTTTAGTGATAAGATATTTAGATTATTGGAATTGGACACTTTCAGTTAGAAGATTACACCGTTTATTACTCTGGGCATGGAAAACAAACAAGAAACGATATTGCTTTTATTTTATTTATTTATTTATTTATTTAAATTTGTATACCACCCTTCTCCTACTGGACTCAGGGCGGTGCACAGCCAGAAATAAAAAACATTCCAATATAAAATTTAAAAAAATTATAAACTTTGGCCAAAAATTTAAAAAACCTCCCAACTAAAACCCATTAGACAATTAAAAATCTAATATCTCAAAGGGGGGGGGGGGTTATGCCAGCCCTGCTTGATGGAAAAGAAAAGTTTTTAGGGCACGGCGAAAAGCCCGGAGATCTGGTATCCTCCATATCTCCAGGGGCAAATTGTTCCAGAGGGCAGGTGCTGCCACAGAGAAGGCCTGGGGGTCACCAGCCGACACTGCCTGGCTGACGGCACCCTGAGGAGTCCCTCTCTGTGGGAGCATACTGGCTGGTGGGAGGCTATTGGTGGCAGAAGGCGGTCCCGCAAATACCCAGGTCCGATGCCATGGAGCGCTTTAAAGGTGGTAACCAACACCTTGAAGCACACCCGGAAGTCCACAGGGAGCCAATGCAACTCACACAGGAGAGGTGTCACATGGGAGCGCCCCCTCGCTCCCATAATCCCCCACGCACCCGCATTCTGCACCAGCTGGAGCCTCCGCATGCACCTCAAGGGGAGCCCCATGTAGAGAGCATTACAGTAGTCCAGGCGGGAAGTGACGAGTGCCTGAGTGACTGTGCATAAGGAGTCGCAATCCAGAAAGGGACGCAACTGGCAAATCAGGCGAACAAGATGAAAGGCCCCCCTGGCCATGGCCGTCATATGCTCTTCTAAAGACAGCCGTGCATCCAGGAGGACACCCAAGTTGCGAGCCCTCTCTGTGAGGGCCAGTAACTCGCCCCCAATAGCCAGCGATGGCGCCAGCTGGCTATATCGGGACGCCGGAAGCCACAGCCACTTGGTCTTGGAAGGGTTGAGTCAAAGCCTGTTACTCCCCATCCAGATCCGCACGGCCTCCAGGCACCAAGACATCACTTCAAGGGCATCGTTGGGATGGCGTGGGGTGGAGATGTACAGCTGAGTGTCATCAGCGTACTGATGGAATTCCACCCCAAAGCCACGGATGATCTTGCCCAGTGGCTTCACATAAATGTTGAACAGAAGGGGCAAGAGGACCGATCCCTGCGGCATCCCACAAACAAGGTGCCTCGGGGTTGACCTCTGCCCCCCTGCCAACACCGACTGCGTCTGGTCGGAGAGATAGGAGAACCACCGTAGAACGGTGCCCCCCACTCCCAGCCCCTCCAACCGGCGCAGCATGATACAGTTATGAAGACTATAACAAGACAGTACTTAGATACAATGCAAGGTGACTGAATAATATCAGTTAGACTTTTTAGACAACTCTTCAATATGACAATTAGTGGTTTATTTTCCAACCACTAATGCAAACGAGGAGTTAGGAACTAATCGCCATGGGGAAAATCTATCTATCGAAGAGTTAACAACAACTGGGAGGCACATAACCATTTATTTTGCTATATTTTTTTCCAGATGCCTCCTGGAAACAGCTTCCAAAGTCTGCCCGGAAAAAGACTGCAATATATTGTTTCCTTTCACGCAGAAAGAGGATTGTCGTACTAATGGTTTTTAAAAAGCCATGCGAGACAGCCAAAGTCTTTGATGCTTTCAAGATATGCAGATTTGATAAGTTATCTGCAATTCCCATAAAACTTAAGGAAACTTATTCATAATGACTGGTCAGAAATTGTAATAGTAATAAACAACTTTGGATGTTCTATAAGCAAAAGAAAAATAAAGAAAAACTGCTTAAAATGCCCAAACTACCATCTTTTTCTTTTCATACAAGCCACATCCAGTGCTACATTTTGCAAAATTTCAATATTAAGAACTGGCTATCAAAATTGTGCCAAGCTATTTCCAAAAGGTGTTCCATACATTTCTGGCCATTCGTGTGAAGTGCCAATGTTTACCTAGAAATTTTGTTCAATGAGAATCCTGAAAATGTAAGGGGCAAATTCAAAAAACACCAGTTCATGAATATGTGACACTATAAATACAGAAAAAGAATGGAATTGGGCACACGCCTCAGGGTGATATTTGGTGTCCCATATAAATCACGAGGAGTCTGACACCTTACTCTAACTAACACATTTGTATTAAAAGGTATAAGTCTGTGGGAGGTGGAGCTCACTACATCAGATGGACAGATTGCATGGAACAATCCAATAGTAAGGTCTGAATGTTCCAACTCTGTACATTTTGTTGGCTGCTTTGTTCGTTGCTTCCTGCAAGGCAAAAATGAGGATGGAGATCTTTGTACCTCTGCCCAAAGAGATATCTCCCCCTCCCCACGTTGCAAGAAATGACTAGTCTAATTTTTCTCCTGGACTGCAAGCATAAATAAGGTTCACACATAGCAAAGAATTTTTTTGAATCTTGAGGCTATTTAATCTACCATATATTTCCTTAATTGTCCACATTTACTGAAGGCATGTTGGAAGCCAATGCATTTTGACTCAAAATTGGACACTAGACAGGGGAGGTCTAATTTAGTACAGCAGTATGTACTGGGATTGCATAGCTCAAATGTCTACGATGATGGCAAATATTCAGTATTCTGGGCAGTTAAATTATTTCTTTAGTAGAGCGCACTGTTGAAATAAGCCAGACCTTCCTCAGAATGATAACAGGCTCATGGTATGAAAGCCAAAAACCTCTGATTGTTTATCTCATCTTTCAACCCACAAGAAGCCACATAAGAAAATGACTAAGCCTTGCTTTATTATGTTCTTGCTTTATTATGTTCTTGCAGAACAAATTCATTGGCTAAAATGTGTTAATGATCTCCAAATCTTTCATAAACTGTTGTCATAAACGAGCTTGGTAATAATAATCTGTCACTCTTAGAAGCTACTTCAGTAAATGATGCCCTTGGCCATGACTCTTAAAAGAAGCGAAATCTTCACTTGATTTTGTTGAATGGCCATCTATCAAACATATGTTTATTATCTCCAAAAACTTCCTAAGAAGGAGTTTAGCTATCATATAAAAGATCCATCTGAAGGGAAACAGCAAGATCCTCATTGTGAAATAGCTTTAAGCTACAACTTTTTGCATTATTTCAGTGTAATGGGTATATATTTTGTTTTCACTGTGGTTTTCTCTTCTAGTATAAGAACCTTCAATAATATTCCACAATGATCTGCAAAATAATAATTAAAGTGCAAATACAAAGGCGAACTACATGAAACAGTCAATGAAATTGTATTTTTCAAACTTAAGGAAAAAAAGGGTTTTGCTTAGGTTTGAAAAGAAAAGGATAATAAAGCAGGAGCTAAATGAATATTTTTGGGAAGAATACTGCACCACAGTGATGACATCATCTAAAAGACTGTTTTTGAGAGTCCATTATCTGACATCTGATGTATAACAATTGTACTGTTCCTACTCCATTCCTGGTGTTTTAGTGAATTATTTTGCAAATAGCTACATTTAACCACAAGTGAGATTATTGCCTTAAATACGATCTTATTTAGAATAACAGAGTTGGAAGGGACCTTGGAGGTATTCTAGTCCAACCCCCTGCTTATGCAGGAAACCCTACACCACTTCAGATAAATGGTTATCCAACATCTTCTTAAAAACATCCAGTGTTGGAGCATTCACAACTTCTGGAGGCAGGTTGTTCCACTGATTAATTGTTCTAATTGTCAAGAAATTTCTCCTTAGTTCTAAGTTGCTTCTCTCCTTGATTACTTTCCACCCATTGCTTCTTGTCCTGCCCTCAGGTGCTTTGGAGAATAGTTCGACTCCCTCTTCTTTCTGGCAGCCCCTGAGATATTGGAACACTGCTATCATGTCTCCCCTAGTTCTTCTTTTCATTAAACTAGACCAGGGGTCGGCAACCTTAAACACTCAAAGAGCCACAAAGTTCTTACGGGGGTTCCAGAAGCCCCCGTTCAATTCTGGAGCCGACCGGAAGTCCAGTTCCCCCATCGTAGTCTCCTAGTGTGGTATCCTTTTTCCTCTGCTGACCGGAAGTCCAGTTCCCCCACCAAAGAGTCTCCTCCTAGCGCAGCATCCTTTTCCCTCTACCTATCCTAACTGAAAGCCCTGTAAATTGTAGAGCCGACAAGCAACAGGGAGCCACAGCAGAGGGATGAAAGAGCCATATGTGGCTCCAGAGCCATGGGTTGCTGACCCCTGAACTAGACATACCCAATTCCTGCAACCGTTCTTCATATGTTTTAGCCTCCGGTCCCCTAATCATCTTTGTTGCTCTTCTCTAAACTCTTTCTAGAGTCTCCACATCTTTTTTACATCGTGGCCACCATCTGATCTGATTTTATATCATTCACACTTATTTTAAATACTATCATATTTGTAATGTTTGATTACCATCAAACTCATTTAATAAGAATGATATAGATTAAAACAGCTAAACAGATATTGGATTAGCATTTATTGCTCTTTTATTACACATGGTTCAAATTCTTACATTTAAGGGATGAGGAATGGCGTTTATGAGAGAGGAATGGCAAAGGGAGGTTTTATGGGACTTAATCATGTTTGTTGAAATCAGCAAGACAGAGATTCAATGTGCATCCCATTAACTTTAAACATAATCAAGTTAGGGGCCAGCCGTATTTTTGAAGGAAATAGGTACATGAGCAGATATAATACATGTAATTTCATTGTTATCTTTGCTTTACAGAACAAATGTTGCCCAAATTATTGTTTCTGGATTTCTAATATCACCTTACAACCAAGACTTACCTTTGCTTAGCCTTCCTAAACCCAGTGCCCTGAGATTTATCAGATTATAATTTTCAGAATTCCTACAACAGTGGAAAATACAGCTGGAGGAAAGGCTACCTTTGATTTGATCAGATGTTTGAGAAATGTAAAGAAAAACCACATTATTTTATCTGCCCACATACTTTTCTGACTTTAATACTACAATGATAAATTTATACATACCCAGTGAAAGAATTTGCTCTATCTGAGAAGCAACAAAAAATTAATTACAGTTTTATTGAGAGTAGGATATATGGGCTATTTATGTGCTTATGTATTTATATTACTTAAAATAATTCAGAAGCTATTTTAAGCATGCACAGATAGATCTTAGAATAGTATTTAATCTAACAATAGTCATTTCTGAAAAGTAGCCTCCTCTGAAATCTAAATTTGATTCAGAGAATTACTTTCAGTATATTAGGTGATTTCCAGTGAACTACAATTATTTTAGGATGAGGAAACCAGTTCAAACAGGAAACACAGAACCCTCCAAGCTACAGAAATGAAATACAGATTCAAATTTTAAATCTTGCTTATCTAAATGATCAAAAATAGGGTAGCCAGCGGTGGATATTTATAACAGTGATAGTGAAGGATCAGGCTGGAGACAGTTCATTCAGGAGAAAATCTATCTACAGTAGAACCTCTGGTCACAAACACTTCTGACCATGACCAAATCAGGTTCCGACCAAAAAATTCACAATTTTTCCCCCGCAGCCGATTTCCCCTTCTGTGCCAATTTTTTTGTAAGTGCCAAATTTCCTAAATTAGGTTCAGGTCACGACCAAATTGGTTTGCGATCAAAGTTATGGAATGAATTATGGTCATGACCAGAGCTCCTATTGTATATGGTCACTAAGAGTTGACATAAATTTACTGGCATATATTCAATCAAGATGTATGTATGTATGTATGTATGTATGTACTGTATGTATGTATGTATGTATGTATGTATACATGTATGTATGTGGCCGCCCATCTCATGAAAAAGTGATTCTGGGTAGCATACAGTAAAAACTATAACAATAATATATATAAATATTATTATTCAGAAAACTTTAAAACATCTTCATTAAAAATTAAGCGAGAGCAGTATGACATCTTAGTTTCTCACCAGTCCTCTGGGGTCCATAGGCCTGATGGCATATCCAGATTTTGAGGGATTTCCAGGAAATTAATGGGGATGGAAACAGTTTCACTTTGGGATAGGGGGAGAATGGTCCATAAAGCAATCGTTATAGTCCACCTCCTGGTCCTGCCAAGTATAAATCTGTAGCACACTGGATCCGCAGTACCTCTTCTGTTGGGACAGTCAGATGTAACTGGGGAGAGGCAGTCCCTCAAATAACTTGGCCCCATGCCATGAAGGGCTTTAAAGGTCAAAAGTAGCAGCTTGAATTGGACCTAGAGACAAACCGATAACAATGCAACTCATGGAATAGATGTATAATGTTCTATACATTCTAGAAGTACATATAACTGCACATTCTGCTGCATTTTGTACCAACTGAAGCTTCCAGATACTTTTCAAGAGCAAAACCGCCTGATGTAGAAACAGGTGCAACTGGTACACGACACAAAACTATGCAAAGGCCCTCCTAGACACAATTACCACCTGCTCTATCAAACTTAATCACAATGCTTATTAGAGCTTCCTACATACAGTATCTTCTTTATAAATATATTCAATTTTTAGTTTTTTCTGTAAGCTAGTAAGATTTTATTTAGCGGTGTAAGAACCAGCCACTTGCAATCTTGCTTAGAAAACAAGTGGGAAAATGTCACAATTTTGTTTAGTAGCTTTTCGAATTATCAAAATGCTTTATTGTCAGGTTGCTCTGTTTGATCATCTAACAGAAATAGTTCAGGATGCTGAATGACTCCTTGTTCCTTCGACCTATAGCTACATCTAATTTTTACCCATGTACTTATTGCTCAGCCAGCTACACCTGGACAATCTTGGAACTCTATGTGTCTGAGATGTGGTGGGAGGCTTTCAAATTTCCATCTGGGTTAGCCACTTCACAAGCCATCACATGTGCAATCCCTTGAAAAATAAATGCATGCTGCAATAAATTTGCCATTTGTTTCACTGAGAAGGCAAAATGAGGTGGAAAAACAACTTTAATGTGGATTTGAGTTGAAAGAGAAAATTATAAGGCAACTCAACAAAGATTGGTAAGTCCTGCTCAGTGCACTATACTGTACATTAAATATCTATTCTGTGACAGTGTTTCCTGGAATGTCTTCCAAACAGTATGTACAGTGGTGGGTTGCCCCCGGTTTGGACCGGTTCTATAGAACCGGTAGTAAAATTGGTGGGAGGCTCCGCCCACTGATCCTGATGTCATCAGAAGCGATCTGCGCATACGCAGAAGCAAGGCGATCCCGTCGCAAACAGGTAGTAAAGATAAGTAGAACCCAACCCTGAGTATGTACCTGTTTCTCTTTATACTATTTTATATTATCAAGAACAGCAACAGGAACTTTACAAGAGGAATTACATTTGAAAAATACTCAGTGGTTTCAAATCTTTGAGGTTATTGTTTTGGCATTTGCTTCTATGATCAAATTTTCATAGGAGACGAGAGGCATTAAAACAGGAACAGACAGGCACAAATGAGGATATTGCATGTAAATTGGTCTATTCTTCATTATTAGTCATTTGCATCCTGCTTTGTGAAAGTTTTTCCTAAATGCAAATTCTTTGGACACATTCCATTGTTTTTCTTTATGAATGCGCTCACGGATGCGTATAAAATTGTTAGTCATGAATTGTTTATTGCAGTATCAATTCTTTTAAAGATAATCAGTAAAAATAGCTTTTCTGATATGTCACATCACACCAGAACTAGATGCTTTTCAGAATCCCAACTCATTCATTGCTTAACTTAGCTAGGATGATAAAGCACTATAGCAGTGATGGCTAATCTTTTTGCCATCGTGTGCCAAAAGCAGGGGGAGGACAGTGGGGTCACACGCATGCGTGTCCACATTCATAATTCTATGCGCCCTGCCCCCCCTGTGCTCCGCCCGCTTTTGGCACGTGATGGCACGGTGGGCCTGTTTTTTTGCTCTCCCCAGGTTCCAGAGCCTTTCTAGGAGCTTGGGGAGGGCAAAAACAGCCTCCCCCCCCCCAGAGGCCCTCCAGAGGCCGGAAACAGTGTTTCCTGACTTCTGGTGGGCCCAGAAGGCCCGAAAATCAGCTAGCTGGCGCACACATGCGTGCCGGAGCTGAGCTCGTGTGCCCACTGATATGGCTCCGTGTGCCACCTGTGGCACCCGTGCCATAGGTTTGCCATCACGGCACTATAGCATAATTTATCAAAGTATTTTCACTCAATTTTGTGTTCCCTGAAGTCATCATTTTAAAGTATGTGCATGAGCTAACAGTGGGGTTTTTTGAGCTCTAGGTTCTTCTACTGTATATGAATTATTTATTTCTGCAGGAATATTTGATAAATATATTCATGATCTTGCTGTTTTATAAATAGTAATCTTATATTAATCAAATATATGTCTGATGGACCAAATTTAGTCTCCAGGAACCAGACACAACTGAACAGAAGGCAAAGAATTACAATTACAAGGAAAATAATTCTGTGCAAAGATAATAGCCTAAACCTACTTTAGCTTTGCTAAAATGATTTATAGTACAATAGTTCTTTTGTGGCTGCAGAACAGCCCTTCTGCAATTCTTAGCATCCCCTTATCACCACTTCCGCCAATCTGTTTTAGTGAATAAATTAGTCTTCAAATCCTTCTTAAATGCATCCAAAGATTTGTGGAGTGAGGATGAAAGAGAATTGAGAATTTAACTGAGAAGCCAGATCATGAAATGTGGTACTGGCCGCAGGCTGGAATTACTGATTAGCTTCCTGTAGGCTAAAGGATAGGCCAGTAGTTCCCAAACCTGGATAAATTATCCAAAATTGGGTAAAAATGGTTTTTTTTAAAGAATGTGTGAACCCTTCACCCATCATAATGGGGACATTAAAAAAATAATTTAAAGGCTTTCTTGTGTAAATGTCTATGGAGATTTTCAATCTTCCAGGTCATGGTTGTCCCACCATTCAGTCAGAACTGAAAATGCTTCTTGGACGAGAAGCAAAATGTCTTCAAGAGAAAAAAACCCCCGCAGAAAGTCTAGTTGCCTTTTGAAAAAGCACCTTTTGGCATTTTCTAGTAAAATATATTTAAAAACCTCCCAAAGTACTCTTATTAATATCTTTTTTTATTATGGTTTTTGTTTATGTAACTGACATATCTTGCATTCATACACTGTATTCAAAAATGCATATATACACACACACACACACACACACACACACACACACATATACATACACACACAAAGTACTCTTATTAAGACAAAAATTGATGAAATTACCAGTGGTAATTTATTGACATGATACAAAGATCACTCAGTGACATTCTAATACAGGTCAACCTCAAGTTATGAGTATTTTCTTCAGCAACCATTTCAAGGTGCTAAAGCAGGGGTGAAATGCTCCCGGTTCAGACCAGATTGCCTGATCTGGTAGCGATGGCAGCGGGTGGTTCGGAGAACTGGTAGCAAAAATCCCTGCCTCCCCCCCCCCCCAATACCCAGCTGAGCCACACGATCATCAGAGGTTTTTTTTTACTTTTAGAAGCATTTTTTCTAAAACCTCTTCAACCCCAAAAATGCTTTTAAAAGTAAAAAAAGAAAAAGAACCTCTGATGATCGTGCAGCTCAACTGGAATCGTCAGAGGCTTTTAAAAGCATTTTTTCTACAACCTCTTCAGCCGAAGAGGTTGTAGAAAAAATGCTTTTAAAAGCCTCTGATGATCCCTGCTGAGTTGCCTTATCGTCAGAGGCTTTTAAAAGCATTTTTTACAACCTCTTCAGCCAGAGGTTGTAGAAAAAATGCTTTTAAAAGTTAAAAAAAAAAGTTGGCCACGCCCACCCAATCACATTACCACGCCCACCAAGCCATACCCACAGAACTGGTAGTAACAAATTTTACAATTCACCACTGTGCTAAAGGAAGGGATTTAAGATGAATCCTCAAAGTTTGATAAGGCTTTCTGATAACCAGTTTTGGATATTAAAGGAAAAAGTCTGGGAAACACTGGTATAGGAAACGTTGAATGCCCCAAACTCTTCAGCAGCCTTTGGTAGACAAAGGCTTTGGTATTATTAAGCACACTACAGACAGTATATAGAAATGTCAAACAAATGCATTCAAACAAAATGGAACAACATAAAGACTTCCAAGGACAAAGAAATACTTGCTATGGACTGTTACAATAGTCCAAGTAAGAGATCACCAGGGTCTAAATTAACAATTATACAGTATCAATGGACATAAAGCACCAATAAGTAAAAATGACCCAGTCTCACAATTACCACTAAAAATGTCTAAAGGGAGAGTGTATTACAGTACCTAGTAGAAGGTTCCTGACCTTTTGACACCAACCAACTCATAGCCCTACAGGAAGAATGGAGAAAAACTTCAGGGACAATCGGATTAAAATTCCAGGATCTTGGTCTGACTCTGGTCCATACTTAGTTTAACTAGTGTGCAGACCAGGGGTGAAATTAAAAAAATTTCCCCTACCGGTTCTGTGGGCGTGGCTTGTTGGGGGGAAGTTGTGTGACTGGGTGGGTGTGGCCAAGTCAACATCACTCACATCGAGGGGCTCCTCACCGGCCCCTCCCCTCCCAGCCACTCCTTGTCGCGAATGGCAAGAAAATGGGGAGGGGAATATTCCTGCCTACCATCCTTCTCTCAGTCTGTGCTGAGATTGAGGAATGGATGACAGGCAGGAAAATCCCGTCCCACAATTTCCTGCCTTTCACAAAAATGGCTCCATTCCAGCTGCTCCACCCCATCCTCCTCCCTCCTGGGGGACTATCTTAAAAGGACAGGCTGCAGCAGCTCTGTTCTGAATGAAGGGAGAAAAGTGAGCATTCTCTCTGCTGCATTTAACATTGAATTCTGTGGAATATCGAGCGGCTGGAAGAGGTGTGTGGTGACCAGCCAGGCATAGATGGGGCCAAGGAGGGGTAATTACTACCGGTTCGACGAACTGAGACCCATAATCCTTAGTGGTTCACCCGAACCAGTCCGAACCTGTAGGATTTCACCCCTGGTGCAGACATCAATGACAAGATGTCTAAAAGGCATCTAGACAAGCAGGATTACACATCCTCATTTATCTCGGGAGCAAGCTATAAACCTGGTTTCATTGGGACAGATATAGCAATGAAAGCCTAACTTTAAAGTTAGGCAACCAAGAGGAAGGAAGGAAGAATAGAACCACTCTGGGGATACCCACTGAAAGAGGGAGAACCATGGGATGAAATGGGTGTAAGAATGATTAAGGCCCAGATAAAGTATTGTTGGTGATACTTTGAGACTGGAGCTTTGTAAACAATATCTGGGAGTTGAGAATATCAAATACAGTAGACAGAACTGAGGAACATAGTAATCAAACATTTAGGGATTTAGAGCCTGCTTGAACACAATATGCTAATTAATAAATATAGCTGGTTTTTTAATGGCTCAGACATGTGATATGAACCCACCCATTTAGTTAAATTTACAATTCAATATATTCTCCAAATCCGGAAAATGCTTAATTTAGTATCCAAGTTAAACATGTTGAGAGAAAGAAGCCACTGCAGCATAAAGGCACTCATACACATTTCTTGAGGTTGCTAATCATAACACATGCCTGTTGGCTTCCTGCTAGGAAGAAAAAAGACATAAAAGCCATCACTAAAGGAAGTATTTGTGAGCTTTAGTTAAATTTTCTTGACCGTTTCTTAACCTTTCGTACAACACAACAGCACTGCTATGAAAGAAAGGGAATCATACCAAAAGGGAAAAAGGAATAAGAATGTTGTTTCATTATCATATATTATCTCATGATTCCCTTAGGTGCTCAAGAGGATGGGTTTAGTATGCTCACTCTGTATTTTATTTACTATTCTCTTAAAAAGTTTAGGGTAAGAGTTAATAATTGGATCCACCTTTGGTGCTCAGCCATGGCTTGTTTATGGTTTACTGAGTCTGCCACAGTAGACCAGTTTCACTCAACATGTTAAGATATAATCCATATTTTTCAGGTTATAATATTCAGTTCAAACAATCAGGGGTGGGATTCTACCAGTTCTGACTGGTTCGGTGAACTAATAGCTCTGACGATCAGCTGGGAGCGAACCGGTTCACTCCGACAATCAGCTGGGTCCACCCACCCTTGCGCTTTACTTACCTTTACCTTCGCAGCTGATTAGCACGGCAGAGTGGATTGCTGCATCTCAGCTGTTTTAATTCCCTCACACTAATGCGGAAGGTGATTTTTTGTTGAACTGTGAATGCACACGCAGCACGCGTCTCGTGCGGGTGCGCACAAAGCACTCGCATGCTCATGAAGCGTGTGATCACTGAACCAGTTGTTAACCCAGAAGGATCCCGCCACTGCATGCAACATATTAAAGCTAACATGAGTGTAATGAATTAGGCCAGTGACATGGTTACAGAGATTCGAGCCTGAATCTCCTTCTCCAATCTTAATGTGAATTTAACTCTGTTCCACATGCCTTGGAACAATCATTCATTATGACTGTCCACTATTTGATTTTTAAGCATGTTATATAAACTCTATAAAATAAAGATATGGTTATGGGGCTGGACCTCAGGGTGGAGTTGCACTCTTACTAAGAATCACAATTGCAGTCTGGTGACCTCCTGAATTAAGTGTATATGCTTCTGGACACTCTTGTAACATTGGAAAGGCCTTTTACTAGTTTTGGTTGATAAACCAACTGCTGAAATAGGCCTGGCCTGTGGCGAGTCATATGCAGAAAATTAGACTTAGACTTAGAATAACTTGATTGTCACTTAGAATGTACATTAATTGGCATACATTAAAATGAAAATTCATTGCATAAAGCTCTCAAAGGGTCACCACCTCCAATATACACTGCATAAACTTGACAAAACAAACAAATAAATAAATACAAAATTGTAATGTGCTCTTTGTGGGGAGCCTTTGAAAATGTTGTGGAAGTTGCATCTGACCAGAATGCAGCAGCAGGGAAGTGATCAAACCCTCTGGAATGTCATACATACCCCATTATATTGATCCAGCTTCACTGGCCATTGGTTGCCTAGGACAGTAGTAGCATCGTATCTGCCTGTGAGCAGGGCCTTTGGTGGAGATGTTTTAATATATAAAGAATGGGCTCTATATTAAGCCATGACCTTTCTTCTCTGAGCACAATCTTGTTGTGATGTCCACATGGTAGCCATGATGGTGAGATTAAAGTTCCAAGACACAGAGGGTTGATTGTACTATATGTCCACCATCTTCTTTGTTGACCATACCTTGTAGATAACTTTGCAGCTTTGTGTTGGTGTTTCTTACATGTAACTATTCTGATGTTACTTAAGCATATTGCAGATGTTAAACTGGAAATCACTAAATCCAATTTGCACTTGAATTTCCATAGATGCAAAAATTGCATAAAAAATAAAATTGGTTAATTTATAACACAGGCCTATTCTTTAGCCTATTTTTTGGCTGGTTTTAGTTGTTGCTTTTTTTGGACATTGCTTTCATTCTTATTATTTTAAATAAACAGCTTGAGTAAAATGTGTGAATAATGTAGATATGTTTGCTGTTCTAGAAATATTCTACACTGCTATTTGTTGCGACAAATTCAACTAGATTTATATGAGGCTCTGAGACATTTGCACAATTGGAGGAAATGGCAAAGGGAAAAAAGCTCTTTATGCTTTTATTGTTAAACAACAGCTTTTCTTCTGTTATGGGAACTACCATATCACGCATTTGGCACCACCTTTGCAGTGACAATTGTGTGCCTCAAAGTTTCCCAAAGTGATACAAGTACTGTGTTCCATGAAGCACAACCTTTCCAGATTTTTATCTTGGTTTGGTCACAAGTAAGCATAATATTTGTTCTAGATTTAAGTTCAGTCCATATATCATATTAAGTTATAATTTGTTTTGCCTGATGTTAATTTACCATGTTTTTAACTCAGACTTTGCAGCTTGTAAACAATGGCTTATAGTTTAGGTTGTCATACAAAGCCAACCAATTGAGTTTATTCAATAAACCATTTTAAACAAATCATATTTCAACACACTGTATTACCAGGTCAAAATTATGTTTGGGATAGCCATATTTAAAAAGTGGATTTTGTTTGATTGAATTAATTAACTCCAAACTTGTGTAGAAAGTTAGCACCAATGCCTCTCTTAGAAGAATGAAATATTCTAGGAAATATTAAAAAGGCAGAATATTATATTTCCCTGGATGAGAAAAGGAGAAACATGTTTTTAAAGACAAAGAGCAGCTCACTGCAGCTCCTTGCCCCCAGAAGATATTTGGTGCACATTAAGACTGGGCCAGCCTATCTACAAGACAATTAGAACTTCAGCTCCAGGGTGATGGGATTAAGAAATGACCCTCAGGACATAATAGAATTAACCCTCAACTCATCTAGCAGCAGGGCTCACCGCATTGCGAAATCACCTGGGGACATTACATCAACCAGCAAGGTTCAACCAAACTTAATTCAGACAACCTGAAAAGTTAGCTATGACCCCTGCATAGCCTCTGGGAGTCTGACAACCAATAGAATACATTTCTTGCACAGGAACAGGAAGCTCAAGGGCAAGGCCCAAGATTATACCCAAGGGTATAAATACCACTCTCTCTCAATTCCATATGTTCAGCTGCCCATGACCTAAAACCCATGTGGTCCTGTCCATCAATAAACCATCTTTCCAAACAGCCTCCATGTTTTCAGTGTCTTTCTCCCCACTTGGAACTGAACCCAGATGGATATTTCTTTCAACACTTGATTAACCAGGGAGTCCAGGTACATCTCTCTTGTTTCATGAAATAAAGAGCCCCAGACTATTTGGAATCATGACTTTGTATGACCATGTTACTGGGGTTTATATAACTAGAAGGCAAATGCTGATACATAGTTATTCTACAACAATAATAATGCTTACGTATTTCATTATCATGGAACTACACAGTTGAAAACAACCTCAGAGGTAATCTAATTGAAGTTCCTGTTCAGTGCAGGATCTGCTGATGCCTTTTAGACAGATGGCTATTTAGTCTCTGTTTCAAGAATTCCAGTGAATGAATGAATCCTGTTTATTTATGTTATCTACTTATGGGATTTATATCCTGCCTTTCTGTTTACACAAGTCAAGGTGGTTCTACTTCCTCCTAAATTGCTTTGTGGTCCCACGTATGTTCCTCAGACTCACGGGCTTTTAATACAAAACCATAGAGCACTTGGTCAAAGATGATATTTCATTTTGCTCTTTTGAGGGTTGAGCCTTTTCCCTATTCTGTAACTAAGTCTAAAGATAACACTAACATGGGAAGCAAACCAGCTTCCTTTACTTAACAGCTGGAGAATAGAATAAAAGAAACCAACATGGTTGCAATTTCCTGGTGCTAATGGCCAAATTATCAGCATCAGAATATATGTAGTAAGAATGAGGAGGGTGATCAGCTTTGCAGTCTTCAAAAAAAGAAAAGAAAATAAATTTAGCTCTGCTTTCCAAGGGAAATTTCTAACTGCAGAGAATACTATTCACTCTGGAAGAAAAGCTGTCTTGGAAATGTCTCCCTGAAGGAGGCCAATTTCAAACAGACTTTCATAATGTTCTTAAACAGGTGAGGATTGATTTATTTCAGTGTTCCTCAATTTTGGCGACTTTAAGAGGGACTTAAACTCCCAGAATTCCCCAGCCATCATTCCATTTGTCACGGTTGAGCCAAACAGATTTATTCCATTGAGTTTTACAGAGTAAGCAGTTTTTTGTCCTGTAATTTTTCACTATTTCATTTCTCGTTTTCATTTTACAGATTTTTATTTTCCGTCCTTCCTGTTCAGTTGCTTTTATAATTTATATGCTGCCTTCTATCCATAGGCAGAATCAAAGTGTTCCAATTTGCTGATTCGGGGGGGGGGGGGGGGGGGGGGGGAGTTGGACTGATTCTGAATACCAGAATAATAGAGTTGGAAGGCACCTTGGAGTTCTTCTAGTCCAACCAACTCAAGGCAGGAAACCCTATGGTTGTCCAATTTCTTCTTAAAAACTTCCAGTGTTGAAGCATTCACAACTTCTGGAGGCAAGTAGTTCCACTGATTAATTGCTCTAACTGTCCGGAAAGTTCTCCTTAGTTCCCGGTTACAATAAAAAAATAGCAAACAAGCAAAAAATAATAATAAATGCTTTAAACATACTGCAACATCCTGGATGATGACCCTGAGATCATCTTGTTCTTGTCTTGTGTCCCAACCAAATGAGTATTTACTCAGAGGGAAACAGCCAATAAAGTGTTTAAATGCCCTCCCTAGGCAAGTGTATCTGACACTATCATTATATTTTCAGTGCCAAGGGAAGAGTTTCAGTTGCCAATTTTTGAACATCCTGAATCTTCTGTACACTTCTCAGAACCTACAGATTTTTAAAAAATGTTTCTACTGCATGTTTGCTGAAATTTCTTTATTGTTTTTAATCTGTGGCTCTCAGGAAAAATTTCTACAAGGCTGTATAGATATCTTGGCAATAATATCAATGTGATTTGCTGAAAAACTATTATTAAGACAACAAACAAGAGTCTTTGTGCCTTCTAAAACTCATGAGTCTTAAATGACATGAGAAACAATTAAAATATAGTTAAATAGCAAATTTTACATACTAGGCAGAGAAAAACTATGTTGATCTAAACAGTATTGAAAAAAATAAATAAAAGGATTCATTGAACGCATACTTCTTCATTGTCTCTTTCAGGTACTCAATGTGAAGATTTAATAACACCCCTATTAATCAATGAGAGGAAATTATTATTTAGTTGTTTTAGCTAACTGATCAGTTGCAATTTCCAGAAGAAGCACAAAATTCTCTTTAATCGTTATTGTCACCTATCATGTAATATTGTACTTCTTACTGCTCAGAACACCATTGGTGTTAACTTTATTCAGATAAAGGGGACCATTCTTAACCAATAGTTGTAATAAAAAGAAACAAATCTTGTCTGTTTTCACATTTGTGGTCTATTTTGTTTTCAAAACAAATGGAAACTCTCTAGCTACTATTATGGTTCTCTCTACCCCAAAAGACAAAGCTTCCTAATACGTTCACTGATGAATTTTGTTAAAATTGTTGGTGTGTCTGTTTTTAATTAATCATTTTCCTATAAACATGTAAAACTCATTCTGATTATGAAACAGATTTTCCCCAAAAGACAGTGCTGATGGAAGGAAAGAGTTGAACAGAAATAGAATGTTTGAAAGCAATCATCATACAGATTTGCTATAGTCCGTAGAACAGAGATAGACCTAACAATCAAATCAGAGAAGTTGATTGTTTAAAATGTGTTAACCTTCAGTTTAAAAAATTGTTTAGAAGAACAACTTATTTTTTATAGCAAGCATGAAGTGCTTGGTTTTTTTTTTAAAAAAACCACATTATTCTTGATATATTAATCTGAATACCTTTTGCTAATTATGGAGTGATAGCGGATAACTTTGTACAGATGATAATTCCAATTTAAACTATTAGTCTTATTATTTATTTATTGCCCAAAGTTACTGAAGTGCCTAGAATAGCCATAACAAGAATGTAATGTAACCAAAATAAAGAAAGTTGAGCACTGATATTTTTTAAAAAGTTGTCCAGCTGCTGTTTCAAATCCTTTGAAAGGCTTTGGAAACTTTGGATGTAATGCACTATATAAATATTTGTTTTGGAATTACACTCCAGAGATGCTCTAGGTTTGGAGTCCTGCCTCCTTTGTTTTGTTGCCAATGTTTCCAAAGCTCATCGTGTAGAATTTAGCTTGCAATTGATACTTGATGATTGACCTTGGTTTCTTATACCAAATTCTATACCAAAACCAAAGGCACATATCAATATAATGGTTTTTATGTATTTATATGTTATTATTACATAAATATTCTGCCTTTCTTTAGATAAAACGCAGGGATATGCAGTTTGGGATGAGATACATCCTGCCAGCATTCCTTCTTCAGCTTTTTTGATGGATGGGCTTAAAACCTTAGACCTTTTTCTTACTGGGGTGGGGTATCTCAGGTGCAAAGTAAATATTTTCAGCCTTGCAAATGCTTAGAGTATTCATTGCAGTCCTTAATTTGACCTTTGCAATGACTAGTGAGGCTCTTGACTTAAAGGAAGTTGTACATGCATGTTTTAAGAGCTCAACAGAGAACTTTTCTGTAATTACTACTGTAACGCTCTCTACATGGGGCTCCCCTTGAGGAGCACCCGGAGGCTCCAACTGGTCCAGAATGCGGCCGCGCGGGTAATTACGGGGGCTACATGGCGCTCCCGCATAACACCGCTCCTGCGCGAGCTGCACTGGCTCCCAGTGGTCTTCCGGGTGCGCTTCAAGGTGTTGATTACCACCTTTAAAGCGCTCCATGGCATAGGGCCCAGTTATCTACGAGACCGCCTTCTGCCACCGACGACCTCCCATCGACCCGTGCGCTCCCACAGAGAGGGTCTCCTCGGGGTGCCATCGGCCAAGCAATGCAGGCTGGTGACCCCCAGGGGGAGGGCCTTCTCTGTGGGGGCTCCCACCCTCTGGAATCAGTTGCCCCCTGAGATAAGAAGAATCCATGACCTCCGTGCCTTCTGCCGTGCCCTTAAAACATTTTTTTTCCAACAAGCCGGGCTGGCCTAAGCAAAACCTTTTAAGTAATTTTAAATTGGGGTGTTTTTTAAATTTTGGAGCCAATTTAGATATTCTTTTTAATTTGTTCTTAATGTTTATATTGTGTGTTTTTACTTGGCTGTACACCGCCCTGAGTCCCCAGGGAGAAGGGCGGTATAGAAATCTAAAATAAATAAATAAATAAATAAATAAATAAATAAATAAATAAATAAATAAATAAATTTATCCTTGTAAAAATGTCTTCATTAAGAGACAATGATAGCCTCAGGGTCACAATGTCAGCTTTCTGATCAAGTAGGAACCTGAGTTTTACCAACCATGATCTTAACCAATATGGCATGTTGGCACTGATTGAATTAAGATCAATATAAACTATGTCTTAATGATGACTTCATTGAAATTATGTCTGCTTGGTACGTGCATCATTAAAAAAACATCTGGGAAAATTAGTCCATCTTACTGGGAATGCCATTTGTGATTAAAGTTCACAAAAATGACACAGCAAAGGCTATCAAAAGTAACATGCTTTACTCTGGATATCTTTAGCACATAAAAAGCAGGATACAAAAGAAAACTTATCCTTGATTTCTTTTCAATTCTAGTATATTTTGTGCTAAGCCAAAACATGGATATATCCTTCTTTGTAGATCTTTCTGTATAGCTACACAACACGAGAACAAATATAATTCAACATGCAGAGTTCTTAAAATAGGAGTACCTGACAATAGCTCAGCAACATTTAATGTTGTAGTCTACTTATTCCGATGTTTCAGGAATAGGAAATTATGGATAAGTACACTGACCTGTGTTGGTGTAAATTAGTTTTAGCTATATTTCCTTTTCTTTTTATTATCTCATGTCTTAGTTTTTGAGCATTACTTTTTTCTTACTCATTTGTACAAATATCACTACATGCAGAATAGAATTGTGTAACATATATGTATACAAGTACGGAGAGAGAAATCTTGAAAAGTATGGTGAGATATAGCATCTCTACGTCTTCCAGCCAATCAGAAATGGTAAGGAACTGCCATGTATGACTACATTCTGATGGATAACTATTTGAAAATAGTAAGTGAAGTTTTGTGTATATAAGGTTCTAAAGTAATTCACTAAGTTTATATCCACATTCATAAAAAAAACCAGCCAAAATTAACGGATGTTGATTAGGAAGGGGCGTCTCATCACTTAACATTGCTGAACCATTTAAATTGATATTTTAGTGCTAACTGGTAGCAGTTTGCCAGGGTTTTCAAAAAATAAATTTTCTAATCCAATCTGCAGATGCTGGAAAATAGTTCTTTATAGAACACTAAATCTTCATCTAGCAAAGAAACCTAATAAGTAAACTAGTGGCATTTTAATTTAATACCAGAGAGACTGTGATTTATGCATTCAATAAATATATATTGAATTTTAGTAAATTTTTGCAAATAGAATTACATTCCAAAAAAAGGAAATACGTTTTATATTTTCTAGACAGATTGCTTCTGTAACTAGAGCTGCAGAAAGAGGATATATGATGCCACCTTCAGTGAAAGAAAAATACTACATTAAATTTCAATTTATTACTTTCACATTTGGTTTATTTAAAAGTACATCCTATCCTACATGAAATTCAAGAGAAGGCATACATGAAGTTCCAGATTAGGGTCAGTTAGGAGGAATCTTAAAAGTAAAGCAAGACCTTCATGTAATTATTTATGTGCTACAGCAGAATAACATGGCTATCTACCTCTTTAGAAATGTTTACAATGGAAATTCAGCCATATCAAGCAAATATCTAATTCTTTCATAAACAAATATCACCTTTCTAGCCAAATGAAAATGGCAACATTATTCCTAAACTTTAGAATCTGCTATAATTCATTTATAATATGAATTATTATGAGAAATTGTGATAATTCCCTCTTTTCCCTCCACTCAAACCTATTGAACTATTTTATTATAATAGTCTAGAAAAAGATAAAAATACCACCCATGTTGAAATTTTGTATAAAATCACAACAGCTGTTCATACAACTGTTTACCTGGGAGACAGCCTCCAAAACAAAGCGAGCAATTTATTATATACAACATGCTTCTCTAAATAAAGAGGGGGGAAAATCGGATTCTAAACTTCCTATTTGAATTTGTCACAATAAATTTTATAAGCCTCCATCTTTGTCCCACTAAGACATACTAAGTAAAATAACTCAATATGGTGAAGTAATTTCTTATAAATATGCAGAGCCAAATATATATAAGCACGTCTGATGAGGTACACTATAGAACAGGGCTATCAAACTCCCGGGCCATGGGCCGAATGCATCACACGCTGGCCACTCCCATGCCTGGTTTAGCAAAGGGGGAAAAATCCCGATATGTCATGGGATGCCGCCGTGACATGAGTTTGACAACACTGCTATAGAAGGATACACAAATGCCAAAAGTTATACTGTGTATTCACAAAATTTAAATAATGTCCGTTTCAGCCCCATACATACTTCTCTTGATCTGCTATGGGCAGTGTAGGAAAGAAAGGTGCAGTAGTGGGTTTCAATTTCATTCGCTATTGGTTTGCTCGTGGGCGCATGCGTGACGCTTCTGTGCATGCGCAGAGACATCCGGGTGGGTGGGCAGAACCTCCCGCCACCACTGCCACCGGTTTGCCAGATACAGGGCAAACCGGTAGCAACCCACCAGGGGTGAGTTCTACTTACCTTTACTACCGGTTCGCAACAGGATCGTTGCAGCCTCTCTAGGAGTCTCTGGAGGCTGGGAACAGCAAAAAACGTCACTTTGTATCCAATCGGAAGTTGGGAAATGGGCCGTTTCTGGCCTCTGGAGGGCCTCCGGGGTGGGGGGGGAAGCCATTTTCGCCCTCCCCAGAATCAGAGAGGCTCTGGAGCCAGGTGAGAGAGAAAAACGGGCCAACGGGCCATCACGTACTGGGAGTGGGGGATTGCGCATGCATGCGCAGGGATGGGCGCATAGAATTATGGGTGTGGGCACATGCGTGTGCGACCCCCCCCCTGCCCTCCCTCTTGGCACACGATGGCAAAAAGGTTAGCCATCACCGGTATAGCTAATACACTAGAATAAACTTCAAATAAGTTTGGGTCAGAGCAGTCTTTCTTAATTTGTTTTTTGTCTCAGGCCCCTTTTCCATTTTTTAAAATTATGGAAGATCCCAAAAGAGTTTTTGTTTGTATGGGTTATATTTATCAGTAAGTATTCTATTAATTACATTTTCTGCCACAATTGCTTCTCATGATCATTTGATGGGATTTTAATATTGAATTATTTTTCAACATAGGGTGGCAAATAATTTTGATTTCAAGAACCCGAGAAGGTCTTAGGAGTCTCCAGGGGTATCTAAAACTTTAAGAAACACTGGGTTAGAGACAGCGGTGAAATTCACTTACCTTCGCTACTGGTTTGGGAACGGGAGTGCGCAGGACCATGCGCAGAGGGTAAAAAATGGAACATGACATCCTGGCAGGCAGGCAGAGCCTCCCGCAGCTGGCGCTACCAGGTCGCACGAGCTGGATAGATCCTGCCAGATTTCACCGCTGGTTAGAGAAATGGGTTAGAAGTAGTAAAGTTGACAAGTGTAAACAAAGCCAAGTTTTTCAATTTGGAAACTGAATTTCAAGTGCAAAGTATAAAATGGAGACTATCTGAAAAAGATCTTGGTTTAATAGTTGATAATTTACTGTTGTCCTTTTCGAGATTTAATTTTGGAGTACCCCTCCCCCCCTTTAAGCAAACTGAATTCCTTTCTCTCTGCAGATCCTCTTACCCTCACTTCAGCAATCGATTTCTATCTTTGGCTTCACCTCTTTCTTTTCCCTCTACTGGCAAGGACAACTACAAATTTCCTGGGTACTACTCATCCATAATAATTAGAACAGCTCAACTGTGATACCAATTACCTAGAGCTCTGGTGAATTTTCCTTCCCCATAATTACCCAAAGGCTAGACAATGTATTTATGCAATAGTGTGAAATAAAGATTGGATTTAATGACCTAAACGGCTCCTTACAGTCCTCTTTAATTCTACAAATTTAATGGACTTTACTTCCAAGTAAATGTACATAGAATTGCAGTTCTGCTTAGTAGGATTCTTAAAATAAAACTGTCTCAAATTGATGCAAAAATTGAATTCAAAGAGCTGAATAATTAACTATGGGCCAGTCACTCTTTCAGCCCAACCCCCCTCACAGGGTTGTTGTCGTTGTAAGGAAACAAGGAGGAAAAAGATGTGTTGGATATATTCACTGCATTCAGTTATTAAAATAGTAAAATAATAAAAGTGAGATACAAATAAAGATATAGCAAATATTTCTTGTTTTTCAGAAATTATAGCATGTTTTCTGGTTCTAGGGAGAAGGTCCGGTCGAAACACCGAATCAATAATCATTCCTATAATTTAAAAAAAGAAAGCATTTTGATAACGTTTCAAGAAATACAATACAGTACAAAATAACCCGAAGAACAGTTGCGCATCTCTCTATAATCATTCATCCGTAATTTGTCCTAACTCTTTCGCCATCGTCTTCAGGAAGTAAAGTCTACGCAATGGCTTCTGGGAGTTGTAGTGTTCTTCCTATAACCTGTCCAGTAGATCCCCAATGCAACAGACTAGCGTGGGAACTACTGCTAGTTTAGGCCGGTGTTTTACGCTAAAATGGCGGCTCCCTTAGTGTTGGTGCTTTTGGTAGCTATAACGGTTCGGGCCGCTTTATTCCGCTCCAGCCTGGCCGGACTCATCGCTGAGAGGGTGGAAGTGGTGTCTCCTTTAAATGCCTGGAAACGAGGTGAGGCCTACGGATGGGGACGGGGGTGGGGATTGGTGGTCCTTAAAGGGCATCTCCAGGAGCTTGGACGCCTGGAAGCGCTGAGCTTTAGTGGGGCGTCGCTCTCCCCCACCCGCCGCCCTCGCGAGCCTTAGAGTGGTCGTGACCGAGCGGGTTTTTACCTTGGGAACGATATATTGGTGTCAAGGACGCTTTGGCTGCGTTGGCTGCGATGTATTCTAACCCAGGGTCTCCAGCCTTGGCAACTTTAAGCCTGGAGGACTTCAACTCCCAGAATTCCCCAGCCAGCAAAGCTGGCTGGGGAATTCTGGGAGTTGAAGTCCTCCAGGCTTAAAATTGCCAAGGTTGGAGACCCCTGTTCTAACCTATTGAGTTCCTCTTTTTCTTAGGACTAAGCCTCGAGCCTTGCGACCGCAGGCTTGAGTCTAAGGAAGGGTTAAATAGACCTAGGGAAGGAAGAAGGAAACCAGCAGGAATTTTGGGGGGGGGGGGGGGGTTTTTTGCAAGGAGCTTTGTTTTTCTAACGGCTTTGTCCAAGAAATTATCTCCCCTTTGTAATTTTTAGTGTGAGATGTAAAAAGGCTCCAGAATTTCACCAAGCTACACATATACTGCATGGGTCAAAAAGAGGGCTGTGAAAATATCTACAGACCCCTCACACCTTGGACATAAATTGTTTCAACTTCTGCCCTCAAAAAGACACCCCCCCCAATGCCATTAGTCTGCTTACCAACTAATTCCCACAACACTGTCAAATAATTTACTAAGACTGTATTACTATTATTCTTCTCTTCCTTACTAGTATCTATCTCCTCTCACTTATTACTATAACCATATTGCTTGTATCTTTCAATTTATATTGTTTTTATTTGTTTCCTAGTACGATTTGATAGCTTATTAGTAACCTTGACTATCACTAAGTGTTGTATCTTTTTATTCTTGATGAATGTACTTTATTCTCCTTATGTACACTGAGAGCATATACACCAAAGACAAATTCCTTGTGTGTCCAATCACACTTGGCCAATAAAGAATTCCATTCCATTCCATTCCATTCCATTCCATTCCATTCCATTCCATTCCATTCCATTCCATTCCAAAAGGTTCATATAACATGCTAAGCTGCAGGTAAATCACACTTTAGATCCAAGTATCATGAATAGGCTGTCTTCTAGATGAGTTGCTTTTACTTCTACAAGTCAAAGTACTGACACACTCTTTGACACTTGAGACATCCCAGATCTCTGGGATGCAAAAAGTTAGGACATAAGTGATGTCTTTTGCAGTAAAACCGAGATGTAGTCATCTAGCAATTTTGTAAGAAACTTAATAACCAAATTGTATAGAAAGTGAAGAAGCTTATGTGCTGTCTACTCTTGGGTCATACTAATTTGTTCTTGATAATGCCCAGAACTCTGTGTAGTTCAAAGTGATGCAAGTTTAAGAAGGATGTAAATAAACAAGAACTTATTTTCTATTTTCCAGTGGTTGAAGGACTAGCCTTACTTGATTTGGGTGTATCTCCATATTCTGGAGATATCTTTCATGAAGTAAGTATATACAGTTTTTGCTGTGAACTGCTTCGATATTGTTACTCCCATATAACATGCTTTTTATATTAAAGATGAGAATATAATGTAAAAGAATCTATAGGGCTTAATAGAATTATATTGTCTTCTCACTTGAGCTGCTGAGTGCATAGGTGGACACACAAATGCAATTCACAGGAATGCTTATTTTTATTTTTATTTTTTTAATTTGATTTATATGCCGCCCTTCTCCGGAGACTCAGGGCAGCTTACAATGCATTAAGCAATAGCCTTCATACTTTTGTATATTTATACAAAGTCAGCTTATTGCCCCCACAAACTGGGTCCTCATTTAACCTACCTTAGAAAGGATGGAAGGCTGAGTCAACCTGGAGCCTGGTGAGATTCGAATTTACAGTAATTGCAGACAGCTGGTGTTAATCACAGTGCTTTTAGTCTGCTGAGCCACCAGGTCCTTATATTTATAAATTTTTTGATAATAGAAATAACTCAAAACTGGCATCTCAAGTTATTTGTTAAAGTCTATTATTTCCTGCTTTGGGAATATTATTTCAAAATGAAAAAGATATATAAAATATTAGTTAAAATGCAATAAATAGATATAATTTTATGGTGCAAAATATATCTCATGTTCTTGGCATAAGGAGAAAAGGAACAGGTCTTTTTTCCCTCAGGAACCTGCTCATGACATGTATAATTAATAAAGTATTTTTTAAAATATCAAATTTTATCCCTACAGTGTCAGTTCAGTAGCAAAAAGATTCATAGATATTTTGTCAGAGTGTTTTAGGAAACTTAAATGGATCGATTATTATTTATGCCACCTGGTAGCCCTTGTGGCGCAGTGGTTAAAGTGCAGTATTGCAGGCAAACTGCCTACAGCCAGGAGTTTGATCGTGTCAATGGTTTGACTCAACCTTCCATTCTTCTGAGGTCAGTAAAATCAGGATCCAGATTGTTGGGGCAATATGCAAAATAATTCCTCTACATTATAAACTGCCCAGAGAGTGCTATAAAGAACTATGGGGCACCATATAAGCCTAAATGCTGTTGCTGTTGCTATGCATAAAGGAAAAGTGGAATTGATACAACATCTAAAGTGAAGTGAATTTTGCTTGGAAGGGAAGAGTTGTCCTCCAGCTCCATTTATCATAAAAACCCATTAGTAGAGTTTCATACTATGAGTCATTGTCCCTATAACTTTAATACTGTAGTTTTTACTTTAACAGCTGTAATAACACAGCTGTTAAAATATTATCATTGTACAAAAGTAAGATTTTTCCCTTTATGAGGCTGAAATGATCACAATTAAAAATATAAGCCATCTTTTTTTTTGCAGACATGCATATAATTTTTGTATGCCATAGTACACACTAAGTTCATGCCCTTAAATAGCAAATTCTGGGTTGGGACTACAAGTAGCCCTTGACGTACAACCACAGTTGGCCCCAAATGTTCCATTGCTAAGCAAGGCAGTTGTTAAATGAGTTTTGCTCCATTTTACAAGGGTTTTTTTTTGCCATAGATGTTAAGCAAATCACTGTAGTTGTTAAGTAATCATGCAATCATTAAGCAAATCTAACTTTCCCTATTGACTTTGCTTGTTGAAAGCTGGCTAGGAAGGTTAGATGATGATCCCATGTTCCTGAGACAGTGCAACTGTCACAAATACATGCCAGTTGCCAGTTGAATTTTGATCATGCAGCCAAGGGGATAATGCAATGGTTGTAAATGTGAAAACCGGTCATAAATTTCTTTTTTCAGTACTGTTGTAACTTCAAACAGTCACTAAATGAATGGTTGTAAGTAGTGGACTACCTATATTGCCCTGCTTACTTCAGTATTTTTTTTGTCACATCAGTCTTAGACTTGTACAGTAAATTACTTTTGTATTAATGATTTTGGGTATTCTTTGTAAAAACCATAATTAGAAGATAATATATATGGTAGCTATCATTTCCACAACTAATAAATAAACTTTGATCTAAAGACAAGTTGTCTAAGATAAAATTGTTTCTTTTTTTACCTTCTTAGACACCGTTTATAATATACCTCTTTCATTTCCTGATTGATTATGCTGAACTAGTGTTTATGGTATGTAATTTTCAACCATCAAATAATTGGCTCTCTTCAGAATTTATTTTTTGATTTCTTCTGCATATAGAACACATTTTTTAACTTAAGATATACACTTTTTTAAAGACCTGAAATTCGCTGAAAGCCTAAGCACACTTAATAAGTAAATATAATTCATTGAACTCATTAGGAACTTATGGAACTTAGTAGGATTCTTGAAAAAAAACATAGATATTTTATATGTATTTTTAAAACAAACATATATGGAAAAATTGGTTGGCATTATATGTACAGCAGCATTGTTCATCTTCGTGATCTCTTTGAGTCCCTTTCTATATTTCCAGAAATTTTTGATAGGACACCACAGCTGGAATGCAAAAATGTGGATGACAGTTAGTTGGCAACAGAGAGATATAGGCAGAATTTTTTGTCTCTCTTTGCTGCCCTGTTGTGGTTGTCTAGATCTGTAGCTTTATACTTTTGCTTTTATCTAGTAATTGACCAGATGTTTGCAGCCCAGATCTGTTAACTCTAGTTTCATTCAGGGTAAGCTGTCCTACTGCTGAATAATTATCCAAGGCATTGGAAATTGTTTTAAGAAACTCTGGTATACTGTAATTTCTTGACATTTACTGCAAATCTTCTTCCAAAAGCATTTTTTGATAATACTGAATATCCCAGAGTACATTAACTAAATAATTTATTGAATCGTATATGTAAAAACAAGTTTCACAGTTGTTTATATTGACATCAGGACATCTCAAAGTTTGTATACATAATCACTCATTCATAACTATCTATTCTAAAATAGAAATCACTTAGCCATAGGGATGTGTATAAAAAATCCATTGCTGGCAAGTTGAAAATACTGTAAATCCACTACCAGCAATACTTTCTGTGCCAAAGGAATTTTGATGCCTAATAAAAATGAGACAATTCCTTGATGCCATCTTGTGAAATTAATTCTACCCATAGCTTCCATGCTTTAACCTACATAGCCAGGGCATTGTTTAATTACCATACTTAGTAATATGAACTAATTTGTTCAGACAGTCCTAATGTTAGTTTCAAAAATCACTTTTTTAATAACTAAAAGTACAATTTTGCATTAAGAAAATAACCTGTGTTTTGGTATTCTCTTGATTTGTTTTCTGTTCAGTTTACAGATATTTTGACGGCTATAGCCCTTTATTTAGCTGTTCAGGATTACAACAAAGTTTTGGTGAGTGGATAAGTGCCAATTTTAATTTATATTACTTTCAGTGCATTTTCTTCATACTGTTGTCTCCTTCCCAGCTTCTATTTCTAAATACAGCAATGTTTTCCCCCTCCTGATATTTTACATATTGTTTATTTGGTCTGAGAATCCTGAGAATTGTCAGAACACATTTGCAGAGTATCCCGCTGAGGAAGGCTGGTCTGCTCAGACACCTTGACTTGGAGCTGCCTTGCAGTGAGCTGGATTCCACTCAACATGCTCCTTTGAATGATTTCATGTGTCAGTTGTTGGCCGAGCTACTCTCAATCCATGTTGAACACCTAGCACCTCGTTTTAGATTGATTCAGGATATGCCCCAAACCTCAAATTTTTTAACATTTTCCTGAAAGTGAAAAGGGGGGCGGGCGGGCGAATGCTGTTTCAGAGGGTAGGAATAGCAACATAAAGAAGCCTGCCTCCATGGCAATGATGGAGCTGATGCTAACCCTGCCAAATATTATAGGATGTGCAGAATATACACAATTATATTTAAAGGCTAGGGTGCATGCTTAAATCAAGAACAAGGGATGTTTATTTTTTGCAGAGGAAAACTAATTTAATGTGTCTTCAAGATCGATGAATTCTTACCAAAACCTTTAAATATAATTATGCATATTCTGCTCATCCTATAAGATCTGGCAGGGTAGCATGTTTTGGATCCCATCAGTGCCATGGAGGCATGCTTCTTATGTTGCTACTCCTACCTCTAGAATAGCATTCTCTCTCTCCTCCCCCCCCCCCCCCAAATTTTCAGGAAAATGTTAAAATTTGGGGATTTTTGGCAGATCCTGGGCCATTTGTAAAACCATTTGAATGTCAGTCTTCAATCTTTTTTTTTCTTGTATCTTTAATTTTATGACATTTCTAAATGTTACTGTACAGTGCTCAGAGTCATTGCCAATTAGTTGGTGTTACAATTTAGATAACATAAACAACAAATTAATGATGAGTATAATCCATGAACTGTCATGAATATGCTTCTTAATAATAGCTGGCTGCTTCCTTTCCCTCAGCTGTACTGTTTGTCTGTGCCTTCTAGTGTTACCAACTGGAGAAACCAGCTGAAATAACCCATGACTTGTTTTAGGATAATTTTGTATGTTTAGCTGCAGACAGAAGTTTCAGACAATGTGTTGGGAACACATTATCCATGATCACAAGCAGAAGACACAATATTATAAGCCAGCAGCTGCTTGAAATACATGTTAGGCAATGTGTTGAAGATAGCTATCATGATTAAATTATCCAGTTATGAGTTGAATATGTTGCACTTTACTATATATTGGATCTTGTCAATACAAAAGAATCAGGGCTTATGTAATGATAAGCCAAGTTGGTGTAAATGTTGAATTTATAAACCTGGATAAGAATCCAGGGAGATAAGTATTTCTTGCAGGAATCATCATAAAAATGGGCAGAATTGCTAAACAAATATATTACTTTGACTTACACATTTTTTCTTTGTATCCAGTTTAAAAAGCAAAAACTGCTAATAGAATTGGATAAATATGCATCTGATGCTGCAGAGCTTATCCGGACTCCTATGGAAATGTACTATGTTCCTCTCAAAGTAGCACTGTTGTAAGTATTGCTTTTAAATAGAGATTGGAAACTAGTTAGTTTATCTTCCTTTTGCAGAGAGCATCGGAACATTTACTTTATTTTTGAAGATAATAACCGTGTCTCTTATTTTGCTTTTTCAGAAGTCTATGACTTTGAGTGACTGAGGAGTGCTTCTCGGTTGAGGATTTGAGATTTGTTTAAATTAGATTTCTACCCCAAATAAGAAAACCAGTTTAGTGAAGTGATTAAGGCATCAGACTAGAAAATGGGAGATTGTATTCTACTCCTGTCTTAGGCACAAAGCCAACTCTGTGACTTTGGGCAGCCATTCATTCTCAGCCCTAGAAACCAAAGAGTGGCAAACCACTTCTAAAATCTTGCCAAGGAAACCTTAAGGAGGTGTCCAGGCAGTTCACCAGGAATCATGACTGATTCGAAGTCATCAAAAATAAACAAACATGAAACCCCCAAATATTTCGGTATACAGTTGCCTGGTGAAAAAGTCAGAATACTTTTATTCCTGAAAACTTTATTATTATAAAGGTAATGATTATTCTGCCAAAGGGGAGAGGGCTCCTAATGATTGGAATGTGTCAGCTCTTTCGTTATTATGTACATATCCACATGCTATTGCCTTCTGGGAAAGCAAATATTATGTAAAGCATCATAAAAGAGTAAGAAGTGTTTAGCAGATGAAATTAAAGATAGGAAAGAAGAGAAAAAAGAAACCTAGTTTACACCAACACCATTAAGTTTACCTTTCCATACTTTAAAAACTATTCTTGCTTGTATTATTTCTGCACAATTCTTCGTACATTGCATTTGTTTACAGCGCCTCACTTTTATCTTTTTTGAGGGCCATCACCTCTATCCAACCACAACTTGTTTGTCTTTCATTTCAAGCCATTCACTTTCCCTTCATGTACTGGTTTTGTGATTGAGTGCAGAATCCCAAATGTTTGGGATTCTTTGGCTTGAAGAAAACACAGCTGCAGGGATACATGATTAAGGTGTTTAAAATCAAGTAGGAAGTGGATAAAGTTTTTCTCCATCTCTTAAAATACTAGAACTAGAGTTCATCCATTGAAGTTGACTGAAAAGAGATTTTGGACAAGCAAAAGAGAACCCATCTTCACACAGTACATAATTCATTTATGGAATTTATCACAGATTTGGATAAATTCATGGAGGACATATCCATCAAGATTAATAAGAGTTATTAATCTTGAGACTTGATCTTACCTGTGGAGTGAGATAGCATACCTTCAAATACAGTTGTAGAGTAACAAAAATGAAAGAGGAGAGTATCTCTATCTTCTATATCAATTCCAGTTATAAACCCCTCATGAAGCACCTGTTTGGCAAATTTGAGGGGGGGAAATTGACATATATATGTGAACTTGGATGTCTTTTTTTCCAGTTACCTGTTGAATCCATACACTGTGTTGTCTTGTGTGGCAAAATCCACCTGTGCCATCAACAATGCTATAATTGCATTCTTCATTTTGGCAACAATAAAAGGTAACATACTTTGCTTTTCATGTAATAATAGATTCCCTTGTACTGCTGTGCACATTGAGCAGCAAATTCTTTCCAAAGTGTTTGATCAACTGCAGATGTTTCTGTTTGTTCCGATGGGATATCAGCAATCTACAAATTTCATGGAATATTCTGCACCAAGTTTTATAGCATCTGTTTCTCTTCCGTTTTCCTCGGGTGTTATCCAGCTGATTGCAGTCTTGGCATGATGCTGATCTGGAAGATATAAAACTTGTCTCATGAAGCACATCCTCTGTTGTATCACGATGTCCTGTATTCACACAAGTTACTTTTTTGTAGGCTCTCAGCATGTAGGATCTGGACTGTAGGATCAACAATCATGATAGGTAATGGCAGGATCTTTCAAAGGCAGCCCTAATGAAAGACATTTTGTCTTTGTGCTGCCTGCCAGATCATCTTCCATGTTTCACTGACATTGAAGTTGGCAAAACAATACTTTTGTAAAATTGGAACTTTGTCTCACTGTTAATAATTGCATGGACCAGACTGGGAACAGCCACTGAAACAACCACCAATGCTTTTTATAAACATACTTTATTTTATTAACGTATTTAATTTTTTCGTGCTTCTGTGTAACATTTTTTGTGGCTTATATCGGATTAAATCCGAAGCAGTGATCTGCATCTGCTTTTAATATATTCTTTCACATCATGTCTTAAGTAATGGAATATTGAGATTCATTTTGATTAAAATTGCCTGATAGTTCGGCTACAGCATAAAAATATAGAACTGGGTAAACAAGCACATAGAAAAATAATGCAAAGCTCAGCAGAATCACCTGGGCTGCATAGACTTCTAAAATAATTTCCACTCACAGAATATGTAATATATGTTAAAATAGTTATACTTGCTGTAACCCTATGTTTGCATGTCAGACATGTACACTTAGATTTCCTTAAAAGTGACACAATTATACTAACGTTTGTAAGGACCACAAGGGAATATTGATTATACTGCTATTGATGGTTTCCTGACAGGGAAAGGGGAGAATTGTTATTAATACAAATATCATTACAAACCTCTTGGTTTCTGTCATGTCTTCATTTGTTTCTAATAGCTAAACCTAATGAGATTAAGAGTTAGGTCACATCCCGGTACCAAGACCACTTGCTCTTAATTTAGAGTTACAGTATTAACTTAATTGATGAAGGGAACCAGTGCAGCATTGCCTTTAAAAACTAGATTCCTTTTGGGATCGTTGCAGCCTTATAGTTGAGACACCAACATTTAGACTTTACAGTTTAGTTTGGAATGCACAACGTCTCTACTCAGAATTGCTGTGTCAGCCCACATTTTATATGGATTTGCCATAAATATTAAGTACTGTAAATATAAGAGATTATGTTTTTATATTCACCCAGAAGTTTGTTGTTACTGGCTATTTACACCTTTTTCTCTTTATTTTGCAGGTAGTACTTTTCTGAGTGCTATCTTTCTGGCATTAGCAACATATCAGTCTTTGTATCCTCTTACCTTGTTTGCACCAGCCCTTCTCTATTTATTACAGGTATCTATTCCACAAGAGCAAATGAATCTTTTTAATATCTTCAGTAAATAAAAAGATTAGCCACCATGAATTGCTAGTCCTGCAGAGGAATAACTATACCTACAGGATTGCTAGTAAGCTGATGGCTAGAATGAGAAAGCAAACTGTAAATTGCTTGCAAATCACCTTCACAGGATCAGAGATCTTAACTTGTGACTAAAATTATTGGGGAATTATCTGTGCTTTTGCAAGGGAACTACTGTTCGCAGCTATTTCTCTGAAAACAACTGCAGCTGGCAGTGATTCTCTTTCATTTACCTCTCTCCCACTTCTCTGACTAAAGATTTGCAAGGGCTCTGCTGTAATACTGTTCTCTCAACTCCTAATCCAGAGTCAATGCAGAAGATTAATATAGTTAATATAGTTAATAGTTTCAAAAGTCTTTTAGAGCAAGAAAATCCAAAGGGTTGATCTGCCGTTTTTTCTTCCCATTAAGCTCAATCATTAAGGCAACCAAAGTTGATAAAGTCCTTCATCAAGCCTCAACCCAAATTGTAATGGACTATTTAATTTGCATTACTATAAGCTATCCAGAGTCATGTTTTATAGGGGAGATAGGCGGCATAAAAATTTAATAAAATTATATGTGCAGGCGGTAATTTTGTGAACAGCAACACTATTGTGTATAGAAAACCATTAAACAAAGAAGAGTGGATCCACTCTTATCTCCTTCAAGGTATCCTATACCATCCCTCCTGCAAAGATGGATTTTCATGTTCTATCCAGACAGTTTTTTTACCTAGATCAATTCCTTCCTATGCAGGAAAGACTATGCAATCGTATGCACAATAGCTTCCTGATTTTTATATGAGCTTGAGAGTGAATCCCCCCATAGCAATTTTTTTCTTCTAATATCTTCACTTAATATCAGAAATAAATGTGTTAAATACCGTATTTTCCAGCGTATAAGATGACTGAGCGTATAAGACGACCCCCTACTTTTCCTATTAAAATATAGGGCTTGGGCTATACTCGCCGTATAAGACTACCCCTCAATGTTGTCGGCGTTCCCGTAGTGTCATTGGTCAGCGCCGGCAACTCAGATTCGGGAAACTGTGCCGATCTCGTCAAGGCTGCATGCTGCTGAATGCTGGACCCAGCTGGTTGCTGCGCGGAGCTTCCCCCACTGTCCCAGGCATCCAGGTGGATATTACCAACGCTCCGACTTCCCCAGACAGCTGGGGCTCGCCATCACTGGGGGTCAGCTGGGGAAGTCAGAGCATCGGTAGGCTTATATCCGGTGTATAAGACAACCTCCGACTTTTGAGAAGATTTTCTTGTGTTAAAAAGTAGTCTTATTAGCCAGAAAATACGGTAATTGAAAGAAAGCTTTTTCACGCATTTTGCTTGCAAGAAATTACATACAGACTTTTCAAAACTATGCTTTGCTGTCACTTTTTCCATCTCCAGCGCCAGTTCATACCAGTGAAAATGAAAAGCAAGGAGTTCTGGTTTTACACCATGCAATATGCGGGACTATATTTGGGAAGTCTGATAGTGATAATTTGTCTCTCATTCTTTGTCCTCAACTCATGGGATTTCATTCCATCTGTTTATGGTTTCATGTAAGTAGATCCTGTTTGTCTGCATTATAACCACCTACATATAGGACAAAGATCTCTTTCCCAAGTTGTGAGTTCAAAGTATGAAACGAAACAAAACAAAACAATTGAATTAAACCTTCTGTTTTTAAAACATTTTCTTTTGTTCAATGTCTTATTAATTAGATGATTTCTTGCTTCAGCATTCTGGATAAATAATATATCTTTGTTGATCTGAATGACCTGAGAAGTGTTTAATTAGTTCAGTGAAACAGAAGTGTGATTAAGTTATCCTGGCATTCTAGGTGTGGACTGCATGATTTAAAAATTCACAGCTTAAATTCTGTGGAATGAGAAAAGCTATGTTCACAAACGCAACAGTGCATGTAAAAAGCTGCATATAAAAGATGAAAATTTTTAGTGGATTTTGAAAAGTAGGTTAGATTAGCACTTGCCAGGATTGTCCCAAAGGTGGTTTTCAAAAGGCCACTAGACTTTCTTTTTTTTTCTTCGAAAATGTTTCATTTCTCATTCAAGAAACTTCTTCAGTTCTTCCAGTTCTTTCAGAACTGAAGAAGCTTCTTAGAGAAGAAGTGAAATGTTTCCAAAGAAAAAACAAAGAAAGTCCAGTTGCCTTTTGAAAACCACCTTTGGGACAACTGTGGCCTGGATGAGTGAAAATCTCCATAGACACCTGCCAGGATTATTTTATAGGAAAGTCCATGTAGTGCTGTGCTTTGGAGTATGTTGTCTATTTAGCATCTTTGATTTTTTTTTTGGTTTCTAAACACTGACTTTCCCAGAAATGACAGTGTAATTGACAGTAAAAAAGAAATATGATTTTCAAATTGCTTTTACTAGTTTTGGATGATAGTTGCTGACATCTGCAATGGAGAGCAAAATCCGGCTGCTCCCCAGACCAGTCACATTTACCATTCCGAGTCCCAAGCGGCAGGAAACGAGGGCTGCCTTGCGCCATTGGCTGGTGCAAATATACCAAGGCGAATGTTCATGCCGCGCAAGTTCAAGCAGTGCTTCACTCATACACTTCTTCCGGCCCTTGAATGAGAATGAGAGAGAGAGATTGGGGGAGGGAGGAGAGAGTGAGAGAAAGAGGGGTGGGAGAGAAAGAGAGAATGAGAGAGAAAGAGTGGGAGAGAGAGAGAAAGAGAGGGAGAGAGAAAGAGAATGAGAAAGAGAGGGAGAGAGAGAGAAAGAGAATGAGAGAGTGGGGGAGAGAGCGAGAAAGTGAGAGAGAAAGAATGAGAGAGAGGGGGAGAGAGAAAGAGTGGGAGAGCGAGAGAATGAGAAAGGGGGGAGAGAAAGAAAGTGGGGGAGAGAGAGAAAGAGAATGAGAAAGTGGGAGAGAGAGAGGGAATGAGAGAAAGAGAGAAAGAAAGAAAGTAGGGGAGAGAGGAAGAGAGGGGGGAATGAGAGAGAAAGAGTGGGGGAGAGAGGGGGGGAGAGAGAAAAAGAATGAGAGAGAGGGGGGAGAGAGAGAATGAGAGAGAAAGAGTGGGGGGAGAGAAAGAGAGGAGGGAGAGTGCCTGAAGGACCCCATCCCATCACTGGGAGTCCAAGTGCTTCAGCAAGCAGCACGCTGGATTCATATTAGTGGTCTGCATAATTTAAAATTATGATCTTGATGGTCCCTGAGGTCCAAAAGGTTGGGGACCCCTGGTCTAGAACTAAGGCTTCTAACCTGGTGCCTTAACTACTAAACCATACTGAATCCTTGGAAATCACTGTGACCAGTCATGCTTAGGCTTAATATGTTTCTGGACAACAGGCATTCTATATCATAGTTAAAAAGAAACAAATATATAATCCTTCCTTCCAACTTTAGGGATGTTTCTTCAGTAAATAACTCTCTTTCGAGCTAACCAATCATAGAGATGATCTGGGGGAAGATAGAAGGAGAGAATCCTGTGCCCATTAACTTTTGCTCCTGAAGAAAAGGCTGAATATAACTCTTAACAAACAAAAGAATCTTAAAAGTATGTCTTAAAAATCCTATGTTTATTTTCATGTCTTCATAGTGAACAGAAACAGTTCCTGTTTATAGTGTTTTCTGCAACATACTAACCCAGAGATCTTTTGGAAGTTATTTATGAACCTGAGTATACTTTTATAGATACAGATATTTCACTAACAATGATATTATTCTGTCAATTTCAGCCTTTCTGTTCCAGACCTGACACCCAATGTTGGCCTTTTCTGGTACTTCTTTGCTGAAATGTTCGAACACTTCAGTCTCTTTTTTGTGTGTGTTTTTCAAATCAATGTTTTCTTCTACACTATTCCATTGGCACTAAAATTAAAGTAAGCAGCTTCTTGACATTTATTTATTTATTTATTTGCATAATTGTAACATGCTAGTTTAGGTCAGATTAATTGTCGGTAATATTTTATATTACCTCACTTTAACTAAAAATTAAACTTTCAAGAAGTGATTCAAAATAATTTAAACAGTTGAGTTTTTCCTATTAAGAACTTATACTTTTATACGTTACTGACATTATATAGAGACAGCTATTTTGTCAATTTCCTTTGTCTTATACACACACTACAGGTAGTCCTTGGCTTATGACCACAATTGAGCACAAAATTTCCATTGCTAAGCACAATAGTTGTTAAGTGTACTTTGCCCCACTTTATGATCTTTCTTGCCACAGTTGTTAAGTGAATCACTGCAGTGGTTAAGTTAGTAATAGGGTTAAATGAATCTCTGCTTTCCCATTGACTTTGCTTGTCAGAAGGTCACAGAAGGGGATCATGGGATCCTGGGACACTGTAACCATCATAAATACATGCCAGTTGTCAAGCATCTGAATATTGATCATGTGACCATGGGGATGCTACAATAGTTGTAAGTGTGAACAATGTTCGTAAATCACTTTTGTTTAGTCCTGTTGTAACTTGGAATGGTCACTATATGAATGGCTGTAAGTCAAGGACTACCTGGAATAGCTATCTCACGAGAGAGTGTCTCTTTAGATTAAGTGTTATGGCAGGAGGCTGGGGGAGCTTTCCATTATTAGAAAAAAGTTTCTCCATGGCTGAAGCCACCTAGGAGAGCAATGAAATCTTCATTGAGTATTCTCAGAAACTGTTTTGAAAGAAGATGTGGCAGCGATTTAATATATAACAGTGCTTTCATTTCTGAGGCAAATAACCCACTGTTAGAAGAAAAGTTACACAAATTGAGGGCTTGATCCCCTCCAGGCATGAGCTAATACCAAACAATTGGTTTTAATTGACTTTTACTGAAATATTCTAAAACTACTCTCCTGCTTGGTAATGTTTCTACATTTCTGTTTTGTCTCAGACTAAAATGCCTGAATACATTATCCATACATGAAATAAATCAGAAGCTCTAACGGCTTCTATATTTTTAATACTGGGAGAGCAATCTGCACAGTGATACCAATAATATTGTGCATTAAAGCTAATTAATTGTGGTAATTCAGAATATATAAACCAGCAGCAACTCAGTCACCCAATTACCCAATTACCTTACAGTCTTTTTTGTTTCTTTTCTAGGGAACATCCCATGTTCTTCATGTTTGTTCAGTTGGCCATCATTTCCATCTTTAAGTCCTACCCAACTGTAGGTGATATTGCTCTCTACATGGCCTTCCTTCCTCTCTGGAGCCACCTATATCAGTGTAAGTTCTATATTATTATTAATGTGGTAGTTGTGCATAATGGTCCTTACCATTATTTTTCATAAGTGGATCTATTTGGGTTTCAGCCATTTTCTCTATACTAAGGAGCTCCAAAATCTGCTTTCAGTGGCTGGTTTCTCCAACTGCTTTGATACATTTCTGAATGAAGCAGATACAGCAATGGAGTGTTAATTTCATCAAATGGTGAATCTCATTTCCAATTGGGAAAGTTAAAAAAATGTTGGTTCATGAAAACTGAGTAATAGTCTCTTCTTATTTTTTTCTTCTGATGTATTTATCTGAAACATAAGATTTTTCAGAGAATAATGTGTGGCTTTATGGGTTCAATGTATTGTTGAATCACTTTGGGAGTCTTGTTATAAAATATAAAAATAAATCAATGAATTAAAGTACTTTATCAATGTTAAATATATTTTTTTAATTGCTAGGCATTGACTTAAGTAATGCATCTTTAAAAGGTGGTGGGAGACAGTACTGTATTCTATAAAATATTAGATTTTAGAACATTTAGAATTTTATTTTAGAACAGGAAGAATTCAGTCCAGAATTAGCTTTCCACCCTGTACCCACCCATATTGTATTTTGATATCCTTGTATTTTGTAGTTTGCACCTGCTTCAGTTCAGGAAGTAGAATCTGGGCTTGTGTAGTTGGGAAGTCTGCACAAATAAACCTGTCAAAGTTTTCCTCCCCCACAGGAACTATGGTTAATTACCGATTCTAAGAAAGGGACGTCTGTAGCAGCTGTCTCTGGAGCCACCCTCTAAATTAGTATGTGCCACCCATTGTAACTAAGATAGGACAAGCCAACAATGCCTCAGTGTATCAATTAACCAGCTTTAATGATGTCTCTGCCTTTTTGTTGCAGTTTTGCGGAATGTCTTCATACTTTCCTGTGTACTCATTGTGTGTTCCCTGCTGTTCCCGGTTTTATGGCATCTCTGGATTTATGCAGGAAGTGCAAATTCCAATTTTTATTATGCAATCACATTGACATTCAATGTAGGCCAGGTTAGTGAAACAAAATACTGCGTTTGGGTTAAGTAGCCCTCACAGACTCTCTGATTCAAAACCTCTGTTTTATATCAGTATTAAGGTACTAGACATTCTAGACATATTTGAAAGTACTGTGGTACTAAACATAAAAACATATATCTTTGGGCTCTTGGCTTTCTTTTATATCAAAAAAACCAAGTATTGTAAATCTTTCCAGAGTTAAGAGTGGAGATAAATAGGAACTCAGTTAATAAGGGCTCCATGTAGATCCTTGCATTTTCCAATGATCGGACCAAGTTTAATAACTTTGTATGTCTATATAACAGTTTTTCTAGGGTAAGTTTTTAAATACAATTTGTCTAGTTAATATCCATCTTTCAAATGTGCTATCACAATATTTGTCAGGGTTGTTGAACTGGACTCTTTGGTTCTTTGTTTCCAAATTATGGGCATCAGCAATGATGGCCAAGGGTCTGTGTCCAAGGAATGATGTATATGATTACACAGAGGCCATGACATATAGATTTATCAGTTGTCATGCCTGAAATATGTAATTACAGCATTTGCACAATTTTGTCATCATATGCATGGGGTAATATTGGCAACCTACCGTTTTCTGCAAAATTTGCTGCCTCAAATCCAAGTACATTTTATTAGAGTTGTGGGGAAAATGGGAAATTAAAACACAATATTCACTTATATGAGTATTACTTGCATGAGAATTGGGTTCAGCCTGGCAGGTTGGAATGACAGCTGCTTTCTCTGTCATGGCTGGAATTTCCTGACTGCCTTGCCAGTTTCCTAGACCCATCTGCTTTTAGTTGATTAGTAATCACCAGTGTACAACTAGTCCTCTTCATAGTGTTCTCCTATTCTTTAATGGTTGTTCATCTGAAAAGGGAAGTGGCACTCCTGCAAGTTATGTATCACTAAATCTTATTGTGATGAAGTGTATTGCTATATAAAATCTCTATTTTCTGCTATAACTAGTCAGTATTGCTGACAAGAGATAGCTATGGCGCTGAAAATTGCAGATGTGACTGTACTCAATATAATTTTGCAGTGCATAATACTGTTGACTGTGATGCAGCTATCCATCTTGTTTTGTTCCTCTTATGCTGAATATTTCAAAGCATTAATTTACAGTTTTAGTGGAAATATTAGCTCATAGATTAGATCAGCTGTTCATAGCTACTCCATCTGTTCAATTTAAGGATCTACCGTATCGTATTTTGTCCCTCCAAATTTATCTTCATATATTGTTTTAGTTCTATAAATCCAGAAGTTGAGCCTTTATTTTTGTGTTGATCTATTAGTCTAATTTTTTTTTTTACAATATTGACTTTAGCTTTTCTGTCCCCTAAAACTGTTTGCCACATTTCAACATGTATCATAATGGGAGCATTGCTGGCAAGGCTCAAGTTGTCATTGGCAATAAGATTTGTTGGGTTTGCAAAGGAAAAAAAAACCCTGATATATTACAAAAATAGTCCATTGCAATGGTTCTCAAACTTTGAATAAAGCAAACTACTATATTGTCATCAGATTTATTGAAGAAAATGATCCAAAGCTACATATTCATGTGTGGTAAAAGAATGTGAGTTTTTGCTTTCAGTAACGGGTGTGTCCCCCTTGGGTAGCAATAACTGCAGCTATACATTTCTGGTAATTGTTGATCAGTCCTGCACATCAACTTGGAGGAATCTGAGTCCGTCTCTTTACAGAAGAGCTTCAAATTAGGCACTGTTGGCATGCTTCCTTGCATGAACTACCTACTTCAGGTCCTTCCACAATATTTCTACAGGATTAAGGACAAAACTTTGACTTGATTATTCCAAAACATTTACTTTTAATCATTCTTTGGTCATATGGTTTGTATGTTTATAGTAAGTCATTGCTTGGTGCATAATCCACTTTCTCTTGAGGTTTGGTTCATAGACAGATATTCTGACATTTTCCTGTAAAATTCAGGTACAATTCAGAATTCATAGTTCCATCAATTGAGGCAAGCCATCCTGATCCAGAGGCAAGAAACCAGACCCAAACTAGTTATATTTTGTTCTTATCCATCCACAAAACTTTCATCTTTACATCTTTTTATCTTACCCACATGGTCTTACACAAACTGTAGACAGGCAACAATGTTCTTTTTGGAACACTGATTGTATTAGAACCACTAAAGCTGTTCTTTTGGCAAAAGATAACGTTGCTCTTCAGTGTGCAAAGAAATACAGGATCCAAGACACTCATATCTATTTTCCTTTGTACCCCTTTGCCAGTGACAGGTAGCTATGAATTAGCTGCATTTTCCTGTAATCACTATTTGTCTCTGAAAGGAGAAAACTGCTGATGTCAGAGGAATTCCAACAGGGAGAATTTTAATGAGAACAGATTTGGTGCCAGTTCTATCTATAATATAGATCAGCGTTCTTTAATCTCGAGAACATTAAAATGTGTGGACTTCAACTCCCAGAATTCCCCAGCTAGCTGGAATTTTCTGACTGTTGAAATCCACACATCTTCAGTTGTCAAGTTTGAGAAACACTGATATAGATTGTGCTACAGATCTGGATATGATTTGAAATTGAAAAATTGGGATTTCTTGATTGTAATATCATAATGTAGTCAGCTGGCTTTAGATAAAGTAAATCCATATCTCCATAAATTAGTCTGATGTTGTTTATACTACTAACTGCGTATAGGGGTAAGCTTTAATGTTTACAATATCTCTTGAGTGCAACCATTTTGTTTTAAAGGAAGTTATGTCAACTTTCTTTTTTCTCTCTCTCTTGCAGATTTTTCTCATCTCAGATTATTTTTATGCCTTCCTGCAGAGGGAATACTACCTCATTCACGGAATCCACTTAATAAGAAAAGATAGGACAAATCCTATGTTGGTTCTTAAATAATCCTGGCATTTGATGTGACTTGAGGAAGAGACATTTATGAAAAAAAGATGATACTTAAGTGGGTGGGAAACTGATTTTTGGGAAGAAACTGTTTTGCATATGGAGACTAGGCTGCGATATGGGAATAACACTAATCCTGATACAGAGTTGGTTCTAAGAACTTGTGAACAAGGTGGAAGAGACTGCATTTATATCCTGTATCCCTATTTAAAGCTGTTTCCTCCAGCCATAGCATTGCTGTGAACCCTGTTCAACAATCCTTGAGATTCTTCGGGTAAACTGCATTGGGATTTACAATCAAAATGAGCTTTTGTACCTAGAAGCAAGGTGGTAGGTAATGATGATAACAATGATTTCTGGGAATACTGTTTGGAAGTTTTTTTCAGGAAACAAATAGTATGCATTATTTTGGTTTTTCCTGCTTTGCTTCCTTTGCTGTCATTATTCATTTACCTGCCTAAATTTACAGAGGTCTTTGAAAAAAGGGAAGCTACATGGAACTTCTTGTGCTCCTAGAAGCTAGGAGGCCTGATACGACACGGTGCTCTAGACAGATGGTGGATTCAGCACCAGTCAGAACTAGTCTGGCAAACATGGAGAGCTAAATCCCAGATTTTAAATGACAGTGGTCAGGATTAGGATTAGGGTCACAAGGTGGATAGAATTTGTTCATTTTACTTTAAGGGAAAATGGTGTTTCTCCATCTGGAGATACCACTGTGTTATTTGAATATTAGTTTTAAGGAAGATAGATTAACACAGCATGATATAGGAAATCTTCCCTGCCCCCTCCTCCCTCCCCCAGTGGAATGCACATGGATCTACATGGTCATAGGTGAGCTATGTAATCCATTTTTTAAGAGATGCATAAAATAATTCCTCTACCTTGATTGAGCATAATATGTATTTTTTTATTTTTCTGATTTTGTGCAAAAATAATCAGAAAGCACAAACTTTTTAACTTGTCTCCAATCAGACTGATGTATTTCCACATGATGCTAAGCCTTTACAATATTCAGACCATTACACAGATATTCCAGCCAAAGTGTTACCTCTTGACAGGACAAGCAATCAAATGTGAGGGTGTTAGAAAAGAGGCTATGCAAAAAGGCTGGTCCCTTCCCATCTACCTTCAGTGTTGTCTGGGCAGATTTATGTATGTATGTATGTATGTATGTATGTATGTATGTATGTATGTATGTATGTATGTATGGTACCTGCTGCTATTTTAAATTTTTCCAACTTAATATAGCTGTACCTGATGTCTTTCTCTGTTATTTTAGTCACAGTATGTTTTTATCACAGGAAAACTTAACCCAGTTCCCAGAAACAGGGCATTCTACTTTTTTTTACCTGTGAGCAGAAATGATAAGATTGAGAGGCACTGAATTTAGTATTAAATTTGCCATCTGTTACTTTTTGCAAAGCCATTCTGCAGGTCACACATACACTTTTCTTTTACAATGTATTTCTTACTAAGTGCTCTTTCAAAAGGAATTAAAAATAAAGAAACATTTTGCCTTATTAAACTACAGTGTGTATTATATGTGGAACGCTGCAGCTGTGTCTAGAAAGGACTCTACATTGTATTACCAAAAAAATCTGTATTGTCCAATCCCAAGATTGTGAACTGGGTGCATGTATATAAAACAAAGAGCCATTCCAGCTGCCTCAATTAATTGATACAATCAATACATTAAAAACCCAATTATAATAATACATTCATTATCTGTATGTTCATATATTGGAACAACTTATATCTAGCCTCGATGGTGCAGTGGTTAGAGTACAGTACTGTAGGCTACTTCTGCTGCCTGCTGGCTGTCTGCAATTTGGCAGTTCAAATCCTATCAGGTTGACTCAGCCTTCCACCCTTCTGAGGTGGGTAAAATGAGGACCCAAATTGTTGGGGGCAATATGCTGACTCTGTCAACCACTTAGAGAGGGCTGTAAAGTACTGTGAAACGGTATAGAAGTCTAACTGCTATTGCTGTTATATCCCAGCACTATAAAGCCTGAAGTTCACCATCAAATCAAAATTGTTTCTTGTTTCATGCAAATTGATAATCTTCTTGATGAGAGATGTAATCTGATGTAAATTCCAACAAATCTGGATACAATAATTTAGTAGTAAGAAATGAAATTGATACATTGCTAGAGAGTCTGTTGTTTTGTCTCCTATTGGGTGGGGGGGGGGTCTTCTTTTGGTATCTTATGTCAAATTCAAGACATAAGATGTTGCAAGGTGACATGTTGATAAGAGGAAAAATCTTTTTAATATGTGACTTTATATAGGCATAAGAAAGGCAGGAGCTACTGCATTTCCAACTGACACAATTTTCATTTGGCTAACTTATTCTGAACTCTGCTCTTTTCATACCTTATCCAGGGTTTAAAAACCATTCGGTTCCTTACTTTCGAACCAGTATGGAAATAATATCAGTGGACTCTATTGTATACATAAAACTCATATTGGTGTTTTTGTTAGGCCAATTTAAGATGTATAAATTGGTATGAAAGCTTTTGAGTTTTTAATTAAATACATTAATTAAATAATTAAATTAAAGATAATTAAAATGTCCAGGAATAAATTAGCATTGCCCACTTATTTTATAAAATTGTGTTGACCTAATAAACAATTGCCTGAATATGGATTGTTGTTGTTCGGCTAGTTTTTCTCATGGCCAGTGCAAGTACTTTCACTAGTCCACTTTTTAAATCAGTGAACATTAACAGTAAGGTGATGGCAAAAATAGGAAATAAATACTGATATATATTCAGGATCTGCTCTAGATATTTTGCTGCCCTAGATCTATAGTTTGGCACACTTTTTACTTTTGTAAGGATTTTTAAAAGGCGTCCTCTTGGAATTTTTTCTTCTTTGAGTTTTCCATTTATGATTTTCAGCCCCAGACATTATTTTTCTGGAATATTTCCATTTTTATTTCATGTTTATGCTGTGAAATTATATTTAACCTTCAAGTGGCATGTCGGCTCAGGAAGTGTTATCATTACTATTTTGTGCTTTTCTATTGTTTTTCGGAAGTCTTTTTGATTTTTGCATCTCTTAAAATTTGGTGCCCCTAGATTAGTGCCTGTTCAGCCTTAGCCTAGGAGTCAGCTCTGTATATATGTTGCTGTCAAAAATTTAAAAGTGCCAGTTATATGCTAAATTTTACATAATTACAGTGACTGCTTATTTTTACTTATTCCTGCCCATTATGAATGTGACATACTTGAAAAGTCAAATCTCACAAAGCAAACTTGCCATAAAGGACAGATGTACACCAATTAAGATACTGTGGGGCTTTTCCAACAAAAGGAATGGTAGTAGGGGAGATTTCAGGGTGATGATGACCAAGGAGGGGAAAAAAGAAAGCTTCAGACTGAGAGAACAGTGTGAAAGGATTATAGAAGAAAGGGAATTTAAGATTTTTAGAACCAAGGATTGTTTAACCTTTGATGCATGTGATGTGGAGTGGAAGATAAAGAATAAGGTGAGACTAGAATTGAAGAAAAGGAAACGAATGGCCTGAGAAACCAAACTGGGTCAGGCCCAGTGGTGAAATTCAAATTTTTTTACTACTGGTTCTGTGGACGTGGCTTGGTGGGCGTGGTGTGGCTTGGTGGGCATGGCAGGGGAAGAATATTGTAAAATCCCCATTCCCTCCCCACTCCTGGGGGAAGGATATTGCAAAATCTCCAATCCCACCCCACTCTGGGGCCAGCCAGAGGTGGTATTTGCCAGTTCTCCGAACTACTCAAAAGTTCTGCTACCGGTTCTCCAGAACCTGTCAGAACCTCCTGGTCAGGCCTCATTACTGCTCTGGTGGAAATGTGTAGGAATACCAGATCTTACATTAGTTTGGAAGATGAGAAAAGTATTCTGGAAGAAGGTAATACAAACTTCTCCTTTTAGTCACCAAAAAACCTACATAGAAGCAATTCGAAGCCACCAGGAGTTGTGCTTGACCTGAAAGAGACTTGACTTCCTTTTTAAGTCAAGGGAGCAGGGAAAAAGGAAGGCAGTTGAGACAGGTTTGCATATATAGCTGTGGAAATGAAAAACAAAATCTGAATTGGCCTGTGGGTCAAACAGAAGAAATAAACAGTAAAGCAGTGTCAGTCTTTGATGGTTGAGTGGTGATCTTTTCTTGAATGAAAGAAAAGCCTTCTACATTTCTAGAACATGTGAATTTTTTTAACTAAAAAAATAGTGAGATTTCACTTCAGCAAAGTTCCTTGGAAGTTCCTTGGAATAAAAAAAAACCACTTGTTAAAGTGGCATGCAGGAGGAAATTTCCTCCTTTGGTATTCAGCGACGAGGAGGAAGGAGATAATTCTTTTGTGGCACATGGCTAGGCATTAGAGCAAAGTATCTGAGATGCCCGGATATCAGTAAGGTCTAATTTGAAAATGTTTCTCTACCTACTGGGAACATAAGATCTCCGATACTTGGGGTGTGTGCCTTCAAAGAGCATTGCAATTTTCTGTTTTCATTACATACATTTACTGAGCTAACTAAATAAAAGAGTAGTAGTAGTGACAATTTGTATTGGAAAGAATAGAAGAACCTATGACGCTATTGGGATGAAATGGCAGCCAGAGGAAGTAATGTCTAAGCATGGTAATAAAGCAACCCTATGGTTTTCTGGACCATGAGCATATTTATCTTGACGGGAGGTTGTCATTTGGCCTTCCAGATATTTTTAGTTACAATGCAGCAGCACCAGTCAGCACAGTTAATGGTGAAGATGGAAAATGTGGTGATGCCTTGAGATATTTGTAAAAATAATAAAGCCGGCATTCAAATAAATAATAATTTGGAGGAGGACATGTTTTTCATCCTGGAATTACATAGTAACAATTAAATTAGATGGATTTGAAGGGAAATTATACAGATTCATGGGAACATGGGTCTTTCAGCAGTAGTTTACCATGATAGGTGCAGAGAATCTGTACAACCGTGGTAGTAACCTTCCTAATGTGTTACAGAAGTTAATCAGTGCGTTGTGCATTCCCTTGAGACCAGATCACATTACTTTCTTGGAGGATAGGATTGAAGTCTAAAGTATCTTCTGGTGTAATGTTGAATTATTTTCTTGGTTTCTCCTGGTATCTCGGCTGGCCTAGGCAGAGCTTAAAGAGACCATTCTCACGATCTCCAAAGCTTCATAAGGTTTATACTTTTTATAACAGTTGAAATGACTAAGTGTATTATTGCTGAGTTGTTTTTCCAGAAATTGTCTTTTTGTGAGATTCATAAAAGCAAGCAAGTGCTGTAAGAAGTGGGAAGCTGGAATCAATGGATATTTGTAACAAACTCAACAAAGCTAGGGATTTTTATATATATATACATAAAAAGCCAGTCAGACCTCTTGTTAACACAATGTACAGCACTGCTATTAATAAGAGTACACTGTGTGGGTACATACAATACGGTTAATAATTTAAAATATAGAAAATACCCATAAAATGCCTACAGCCGAAGTTAACTGTCGTTTCAATCATAGGTTCCCTCCCTACCATGATTGTATGTTGTACAACCCCATTACTTACAGTCAATGTGAGAAGTTAATGGTGCTATCGTGAGTTTTCCATTGCTATCGTACTAGTAGTATCTATTAAAGCAAAGCAGTGATTGATAAATCTAGGTATGTTCTGGAGTAGATTGTAAGAGGTGATCAGGAGAGGAGACAAATCTACTTTATCTGGTTCTGCCCAGGTTTAAATTTGAATTATCATTTTTCATAACAGAATATCCAGGACATTACAGTCCAACCAAACATTATGTCTTCCATAACTCTTAAGACATCTGTTATTGATGGAAATAATTAATTTCCTCAGTAGATATGATCTAAACTGAAAACTTTAGTATTATCAAATGCATTTTGTTTGACAAAATAGTTGCCTTGTCCGAAGTCTAAGTTTTTGGTGGCATAGAAAGTAACATGCTGGTGAGATTCTCTTGGACTACCCTGTTTCCCCCAAAATAAGATATCCCAATAATAAACCTAGTCGGGCTTTTGAGCGCATGGCAATAAGGCCAAGTGCTTATTTCAAGGTTCAAAAAAATATAAGACAGGGTCCTATTTTTGGGGAAACACGTTTGTACCAACTCATTTGCCCTTCTGTGGAATGGCTTTTCCATTCAATGGCATTTTCTCTGCTTTGTATTATCTTTGTGAACTGGAAAAGAAATGCTGGTTTTATATGCTATGAACAACACCAACCAATCCTATCGCGAGTGAATCAATGACTTAGATAAATTAGATTCTTTATGAAGGAGATGAATTGAGTGAGAAGGGTGAAATATGCAGAGGTCTGCATATTTTGGTATATTTATTGAACAAAGGACACAAAGTACGGATTGTATGCCTATGCAGTGGTTCGTTGCATATTCCTACATGAGGTTTACTGAACACTTACAAAATCTGTTCAGCTAAACGTAATCATTTTTATCTGGCTATATCCTAAGTAATACTTTCCCACCCCCACATTGTAATTACTTATCTGGATTGGTATGCAGAATTCAGTATACTGAAGTTTATAGTTGTTGTGGCATTACTACTTTTTCATGTGGCTGAAAGGCATCCAGAGGCTCAATTTGTAGACTGTCTTGCATGTAAGTTGATCACTGGCCAGGCAACATTAGAAAAATGAAAATAGAAGGGCGCCACTTCACTCACAAAGGAACAGAATTATTGAGCCGCATTCTTTCTTGGCTGTAGAAAATGCAACTCACATGCAAGGCAGTATCTGGCACATAGCCCTGCTGTCTAGAATCAGATTTAAAGATAGGTTCTAGCTCAACTTCTACCCGATGTTCTCCAAATATGTTGTAAAATTACCATCTTACAAAGGGCCCCAGATGGAGCATACTATATTGACTCAAAGTCAAATAACTGAATAGTCTACCTTTCAGTCAATAAATTGGGTAACCTTCATCTCAGTGACCGAGTCATCCCCACCTAACTTTCTGAAGCAGGGTTTTTTTTTGGGGGGGGGTGTGACCTGGAAATTCAGGTAGCCCTTCACTTATGATGGCAGTTGGAACCGGAATTTCTATTGCTAAGCAATATGGTCATAAAGCATGACTACATTGCTAAGTGATGGCAATCCCTGAAGTCCCAACTGCAGTCATTAAATGGACGGTAGGTGAGGCCATTTCCTGCCATCTCCCCACAACTAAAGTCAGTAGGGAAACTGACAGGAATTTGCATGTCTCAGGCCCACAGGCAGGTTAAGTGTCAGGTAACTGGCTCAAGGTTGACTCAACCTTCCGTCCTTCCGAGGTCGATAAAATGAGGACCCAGATTGTTAGGGGCAATATATTGACTGCTGTAAAACGCTTAGAGAGGGCTGTAAAACATTGTGAAGTGGTATATAACTGCTGTTGCTATTCGGTTGCAGGGGGGCGCAACAGGTGCATGGGAGGGTTGGGGAGGATGTGGAAGAAGTACAGAGTGGATAGGGTATGTGAGAGTGCAAGGAGTGTGTTAGGCACAGTGTGGATCAGGGAGGGTGTGTGAAGTGCGAGTCATGTTTGCAAGAATCACAGCATGTATTGGGGAAGGTGTGCAAGTGGCTGGCACAGTGTGAGTACTAGCGGGACTGGGGGTGGGATGCCAGGTGGAGGAGTGTTACCTCAGCAATTTGTGACCTTTCCTGCCCCAATAAGTTTCTAAGGAAGCTGGTGGGGAAGGTTGCAAATGGTGATCACATGGTCAGGACTGTAAGTGTGAATGGGATGCCAAGCAGACCGCAGGGGTGCTGAGACAGCTGGCATTCTGAGGACCGGTAGTAATCCCATTTCATTCAGCGCCATTGTAACTTGGAGTGTTTGCTGACTGAATGGTCATAAATTAAGGGCTAGCTGTATGTTAAACTGAGCCGTGTAATAAATGCATGAAAAAAACATTAGTACAATATGGACAGTCTATCTGCATCATAGCAGTAAAGTCAAAGAAAACCTGATATAGGGACCACTTTTTTTTCAAGGCCAGTCCCTTAACTTCAGAGATATGCTAATGTGATGATGAGTTCAGGGCAGGGAAACTAGTTTCCATCAGAAGAGAATTTTAATTTATCTTTATTTATATAGATAATTATATAGATTTGACTGGGCAGATCTTTTTCCTCTGTCATACACACTTTTTGGTATCATAGGTTTTTTTAATAAAATAACCAGGTAAAATAGCAATATAAATCAGTACATTCCTTGAGCCATATGGCCTGTTTGCCACAATGGGATTAAAAATAGGAGGGAAAAAAAAACAATGCATGCATTAAGAGCAAAAAAAGGGGGGTGGGGAAAGATTGGCTTTTGAAAAATAAACCTTATAAAAGGCAAATAGAAACATTGTCAGAAACAGCACAGAATACGACACCTTTGTGAAATTAAGCTACTTTCATTCTCACTTTTACAACATTTTAAAGTGCAAAAAAGCATAAGATTTTTTTTTAAAGGCTACATCATACAAGCAAATTATAATCCCCGTCGTGCTTAAAGATAATAAACTTAAAAGATATATATTTTTTGGGAAATACTGGAAAAGATGCCTACATCTATTGTGTAGCACCAAGAATCAATAACTGAAAACTCCAATAAAACCCCAATAAAAGTTATAGTAATTTATTTTTGTTTCGATTTTCTGCCCGTTAATAGCAGAACAAATACATCCCTTGCTTTAAAAAGTGAGGAAAACAGTTTATTTGCCAGACTGCCAGGGGCTCCATCAATTTGGCATTGGAGTAAGAAAGAAGACATAATATGAAAGAGAGAGCAAACACACCTGCATGAACAAGATGGGAGACAATGTATAGCAATCATAAAAGACAAGAGGCAATGCAAACAGAGATTTATGGGTCTCTCACACACCTACACACTGAATTATCTTGGTCTGATGCGCTACGAAATTGGAGGAACACGGTCGCTTCCAGGCTGCTCCTGGACCAAAAGCTTCTCTCTGCACAGGGTTTGCCAAGGTGGGGTGCAGTGAGGAGGCAGAGATGTTGCTGCGACAGTTTGGAATTAGTCCTCTGGTGGTGACACTCAATACCCAAAGGTTTCCTGTGAGGCATAGACCATGTAGAGGAAGCCATCTTCATCCTTCTCTTGCTCATAGATCTCAGAGATTGGGGTAGAAACGCTCACCATGCTGTGCTGGTTCACCAATAGGAAGAAAGCCTGGGTTGGATTCAGCTGTAGCCGGCGCCTGAGAAGGTGCAGAAGGCAATTATTAAGCCTGAGTTAAAATAGGAGCATAATGGAGCACGCACAACTAATTCTAGTTAAATAAATGAACAAGATATGGGGCACCAATACCACAAATGTCTAAAAACTAACAGGTGTTTCAGTGGTATTTTATTACAAGTTCTATCATCCATTTAATAAATCTGCCCTGCTAAGTTTTCTTTCTTTTTCTAATTTGCTTGTGTGTTTTTTTTAAATCTTCATAATGTAGGCTACACAGCAGGTCAATATTAATGGTAACAAGAGCATCTTAACAAGATATTTAAATGGGAATGGCAGTCCCAACGCATCCTGAAGACAGTATGCTTATTTGAAATTGATTTCCCAAGAATGCTGCCTTCAGAATGTGTCGGACTGCCATTCCCAGAGATTGGGGGAGTGGGGGAGTGGCATTGGTGAGGTTCAGATTGCTCAAGGATGCTTTACCCTTTTCGTTCTATAGTTTACTCCCACTTTGGATACTGACAGTTTCAAGCACTCAAATTTCTATCCCACATTATCATGGAAGCCTTGCAGAATATATCCGTTGCCTTGCTTTATCTGTCCATGTGTCTCTGCCACACACATTAATCATCTTGGAGGGCCTCCAAAGCATCCTGTGTGATCTGCACACAGTTGCAGCAAGAGCTAATCCAAATAATGACTATGGAGCAATGAAGCTCTTTTAATTCTCAAAAAAGAGCAGTTTCAGGGAAGAGGCAGAAATTTGATATACTTCTGATTTGATAACTGCATCTTGATCACTGCAGGCCAGTGAATTTGTCCAAATGCAGATAAGAGGTAGTGCAAATCTGCATCCTCAATGCTGAGTTATCTAATCTCCAAGTCTACTACCCATCTTCATGGAAGGCAGAATTGTCATTATAATCCTTGTAATATTTCTTTGGGAATCAACTGGGGTTGGCTTGGGTGGGTAATATCTTCCAAACAACTACCTATATACCTGTACAGCAGCAGGCAAAGGATTATGGACTTTTCCCATCTGTAATTGGGAATGTGTTTTACTTTGCTGAGTTCAAATTGTCTAAAACCAGCCTGTACATTTGGGAACACTCTTAAGTCATTCTAATCCTTGCCACTCTAAACTTTTGCCCCCAAATCTTTCCATGACTTGAGCAGAGTTCCTTTCTTCTGGGTGAATGAGGAAATGGTTAAAAAGGCAAGGTGCTCTACAACGAAAGACAAGTTGCTTTCATACCGTAGGCTGGGGGTCTCCAAACTTGGCAACTTTAAGACTAGGCTGGCTGAGGAATTCTGGGATTTGAAGTCCACAAATCTTAAAAGTTGCCAAGCTTGGCGACCCCTGCCATAGGCAACCAAATTGTCAGCACTATTCTACTCAAAAGGAAAGATGCTCCTTGATCATATGATATCAAGAAGCAAATCACAGCTGCTTTGAAGTATTTTACTTACCGGATTATTTTTACCAATTCACTCATATTGACATGATCAGGAACTAGAAATTTGGTCTTATCCAGAACAGGTAGCTGCTTCTCCCCTTTGTATCTCTCAATAATGACCTAGTAAGGAAGAAATGTGGTGCCGTCAGAGTCTTTCCTGCCCAGCAAAATCAAAAAGACAATTCTTTTTAAGGCAGCAAACATTATTGGTGAACAAGTAACAATTTCTCGGATCCAGACAATTAAGACAGAGAATCGTGTCCTTTTTAAAACAGATTTCTTCCAAATTATCTCGTGATCTGTTGAAGTTCGCACTCAAAATCTAATTAAATTTCAAATGAGAACACAAAATAAGCAACATCCAGTGGTCTCGTGAGATTTGAAACATTTTGATATTTTACATTAAAAAAAAAAATCTAAGGGTCCCAAGAGGTGCTTTGAAGGAGGTGCAGGTCCTGTATTACTGAGCTGATTAATGCAGCAAGTTTGTAAAAGCTTTCATTAATAATGATGTAGAGTCTGTAAAAAGAAAAGCAGCACTGTTTTCCATCAGCAGAAAATGAGCAATTAGTATGGTTTTCAAGCATCTACCAGAGAAAGATGGTATAGAATAGAATAGAATAGAATAGAATAGAATAGAATAGAATAGAATTGAATTGAATTCTTTATTGGCCAAGTGTGATTGGACACACAAGGAATTTGTCCTCTGAAAATTGACTAGTCAAAAGGAATGCCAAAACTCAAAGCCATATCATTATAATTTTGCTTTATCATTATTAGCACCTCCTTATTGTGTGATCATAGAAAGAAAAACTTCCATGATGAGCTAAATAAAACTAAACCCCAGAAATCTGTTTCTCGTACAATAAAAGATATTTAAGACCAAATTAAAATTCTGTAATAAGCAACTTCTTACTCAAAAGTGTGACTTCTAGCCATAGCCTGACAGCATACTGTATGATCATCAAACTCTACCTTTGAATATAGATGGCTGAAGAATCCCTACATGAACTCAGATGCTTACCCAGGTTAGTTCTATGTAATCCTCATGGTTATTCAGAGGTCCTAGTTATGTAAACTCCTTGCATTTAGGGGGTTTTCTTCAAACATCTGCATTTCAGCCACATGATATTGGGGAGCAGAAACTGTATTCCATGATAGTAACACATGGAAATGTGACACAAAATAGAAAGTACTTTCCCACTTTGGAATGACAGACACTTATTCAGCAACATTCATGATGGAAAGCCAAGCTTAAGCCTTATTTTCCCCACTGATATCTTAGTTCTTTATATTCAGTTTTGTGTTCCTTTCACTATGGAAAAAAACGAATATATAATGATTGTCTCTTTTTGTTTTGCTATGTCTGCTTATATTCCTTTGCTATATCTTACCAAGTAAGTTGTTTGCTAATCTTGCTCTTTTCACAATTCTTCCTGTCTATTGTTGTAATCCATATACATTAACTGTGCTTACCTACCTATCAAAGGTGCTGACTATTTATGTGCCAATTCTTAATCAGGCCACCAAAGATATACAATGCTTGCAGCTGCACTCTTTATTTCAAAAGAAAAAGGAAACTTAAGTGCTGTAGGCAATATACAAACAGTTGCTTAATTCTGTGCAATATTAAAGAGGACTGTCATTTGTTTTGACACTCCCCATTATCACACAAAGGAGACAGTTGATCACTCACCTGTATTAGGGCTGTATGGGGTGCTTTGGATACATAGATTACTCTTAATTGCCTCTTTGAGTTGTAAATTTAGGCTTCACTTCAGCTGTCAGTGAGATCGTCTAGCTACCTCTCTGTCCTCTGTAAGCTTCTTTTTCAATTGGCCCTCATTTTCCCAAGCAGTGTCTTCTCCAGTGACACTTGCCTTCCCATTATGTATTCAAAAGGATTAAGCTTTAGCTTCATTATTAATGCTTTCACTGAGTAATATGATTTTACTTAATCTAATATTGAATTATTTATTTTCATGTAATCTAAGGTATTCTCAATATCACATATCAGAGGCACTATCATTAAGTGTTGTACCTTATGATTCTTGAGGAACGTATCTTTTCTTTTATGTACACTGAGAGCATATGCACCAAGACAAATTCCTTCTGTGTCCTATCACACTTGGCCAATAAAAAATTCTATGCTATTCTATTCCAGATTTTTCTTTGTTCGTATTTGCACAGCTATATATCAAAACTGGAAAAACCATGGCCTTGACAACATGTGCTGTTGCTAGTGTGATGGCACATGTTAATGTTTTGTCTTGATGTCTCCCTTACTGTCTAAGAAGCAGAGCTGTCTTTGGCTGGGTGGCTACTATACAATTACCATTGCTGTGAATTTTTGAGCCTGGGAAGAAATAGGGTCTGCTACTACTTCCATTTCTTCATCTGTCTGCATTGACCTGCCAACCTATTGACATGATCATCTTAGAGGGTCTTTTGTTTTAATATTGGCAAGAAAACTGCTTTCGGAGCTATGACTCAGCGGTTAAAGACACCAATCTTGTCCGCTGAAAATCTGAAAGCCCAGGTTTGAGACCCAAGTGCCATGCAATGGGGTGAGCTCCTGTTCGAAACCATGCAAATGCAAATAGATTAATAGATACTATCTAATTAATAGGTACTTTTAAATAGATTAATTGGTGAGAAGATAACAGTGTTCTCTGTGCCTTTGCATATAGCTATGCTGGCCATATGACCATGGAAATTTTCCTCAGACAATGCTGGCTCCCTCAGCCAAGAAACAGTCAGACACAACTGGAAAGGGAAACCTTCACCTTTTTATTATCAATTTTTAAAAAATCTTCCTAATTTCTAGGTCTCAGCTGAGGTCATCAGCATATTTGAAGTTGCTGAAACTTTATCAACTTTGACTTCAATTTTTATTTATTCTGAAACAATGTTTCTCATAATATATTCTCCATATAAGTTCAAAGAATAGGGAGACAATATACAATCTTCGTGAAGCCTGGATTTCAAAACTTTGAGCATTATTTTACTAGGATGTGAGATAAAAACAATTATTTAGTATTCAGTTTTTCATATTGGAATATATATCGATCTTTTCCACTGCCTTGGTTAGTTTGGTATAGTGGATAAAGCATCAGGCTGGAAACTGGGAAACTCTGAGTTCTACTCCCTCCTTTGGCACAAAAGCAGCTGGTGGTCTTGGGCCAGTCACTCACTCTTAGCCATAGGAAGGAAGCAATGGCAAACCACTTCTGAAGTCTTGCCAATAAAACTGCAAGGACTAGTCCAGGCAATTGCTAAGAATCAACACTGATTTGAAGGTATGCATGCGTGTGTTTGCGCGCACACACAAACACATAACATGACTTGCTTAATTCTGGCTTAGCCACAATGATGTATAAATCTAGCTGCTGTGTTTTGAAGTCCATGAATGATGGTTTAGCATGTCTAAACAACCATATTAGGCTAAACAACTGTGGGACTATTCAACAATTCATGGTTGACAAAATTGTGGCTTAACTATACAGTTTATACAATATGCAGCTTAATACCTATGGTTTCCATTCCCTTAATTACAAAACTTTTGTTATTTTATTTTTGCTCTGTGAACTGCTAAAGGCATCCAAATAAGCAGCTTTCCTTGGGCAGTGGGAACCTCATACTTTTAGATAGCAATAACAATAGCATTTAGACTTAACAGTATATACTGCTTCACAGTACTTTATAGCCCTCTCTAAGCGGTTTATATTGTCCCCAACAATCTGGGTCCACATTTTACCCACCTTGGAAGGATGGAAGGCTGAGTCAATCGTGAGCCTGGTGAGATTCAAACTGCCAAATTGCAGTCAGCTGGCAGTCAGCAGAGGTAGCCTGGACTACTGCACTCTAGCCACTACGCCACTGTGACTCGTGATAGGACTATAAAGATATTATCAGAACACTGCCATTCTTTCTTAGGAATGCCTTGGTTACACTTGGAACCAAATAAAACCTAACCCTAAATATGTAGCAGATTGCTGCATGATGCTGCTCTTTTCTCAAAAGAAACCGTGGAATTTGTACTCTGAACTAGAACCAAAGTAGGAGAGTGTGAGACACAGTCCTTTGCCCCCTATGGTTAAAATCAGAAGAAACTACATAGCAACAATTCATAGGGCCAAAAAAGGAGCCACTGAGTTTTATGCACATGTGGCTTGTAGCCAGAGAGGTCTAAGCTAAAAGCAGCTACAGCTTTTTAACCAACTTGGCTCAACAGTCTTAGCCTTCAGTCCTCCGTGTTTGTATTTTGATGTTTGTGAATTGTCCATCCCAGAAATGAGCAAAACTGAATAAGAACAGTTATTTTTATTTTTTTTATACCTAGAGTGGGCATATTTCTTTCAAGCAAATAATTACGAAACTAAAAAAAGTATGTGAATGACTTTCAATCCCTGCAAGAGTTGTGACAAAGCTGTTTCCAAAAGGCATAGACAAGATTGTGATGTTTTTAAAATATCTTTCTCGCCCACAATGCCCCTGTGGCTCATTTTAGGCAGCATAAGGTGTCTGTAATTCTTCTAAAATCAGCCATCTACCAACATATATTATATTTAGGCAAAGATTGTGTGGTCCTGAGAACCTGCAGTGACACAGGAATTGGCAAGTGGGGGAACTAAAATTAATAAGAGAAGGAGAAAATATAGTGCTGAATCACTTCAGGCATTAAAGAAGATTATTTTGAAGTACAGCAGAAGCTTTGGTGTCACCTCCTCTGGGGTTGTGAGTTTGAGATCAAGTTTAGCATCCAGAAAATCTTAAAAATGAATTCTTAGTTTATCTCTCCCCTTACCATCTGCTAGCAAGAAAGCCGGACTGGAATTACACCCAACAGTGTTCACCTCGTTTCCCTTCTCCAGGACGGAAGTTTGTTTAAATATGGAATTTGGGTTTAATTCCTTCTTTCTATTACTTCTAACATTACTAATAAAAATGGCACAATCTGACTAATTTTTTAAACAGAAGCAGGAAAAACTTTCACCTATTTTTCTCCCAAGTTATTCACATCTGATTCACATGTAAATTGGCAGGTTTCTTGGACTCAGTATCAGGTGTATGACATCTGACACTTGGAGAGAACTTAATACAGCAAACCTGTGATAGATCAGCTGCTGAAAAGAATATCATCCTGAAGTCACTCATAAACTTTTAACTCCAGTGTACTTGCTCTTGAATCAGGATCTAAAATCCGGCAAATAGCACTAGAGACTCCCAACCTAATTTGTAATCCAGAAATTTTCATAGCTTCTTTGCATGGAAGTCAGCTTCTTAGTATCAGGTGATTAGAAAAGAAGTAAAGGCAAGGTATTCAATTTAGATACAATTCCACAGCACATAGACCCACATCAAAATAATGAAACATACAGGGTGACATCACAATACAACTTTTTATACAAGTTTATCATTTTCCCCTTCTTGCTCTCTTGCTTGTCTCTTCCAACCATTGCCTATGTTTATAACATATTCTTTACCTAAATTGGAACAAAAGAAATTGGAGGAAGCTAGCTCTTTCAGTTGATTGTAAGGTAGTGTTGTGACCCACCAGAGGCCAGCGGAGCTGGCAGCAGAGTCGGACAGTGAGGAGGTTGGGGAGGAACATGGGCCAGTCCTGGGGGCAGGGGAAAGCTCGGACGAGGGCTCTGCATCGGAGGCAGAGAGGGAGCTCAACAGCAGTGAGGCAGAGGAACAGCTGGAGCCTGTTCCTAGTGTGCACATGCGCAGAGTTGCCAGAAGACAAGAAAAACTAAGAAAGCAGGGTCGATTTGGGAGTAAAGCCACACCTTGGAGGTGATTGACCCCTCCCATAGGAAACAAAAGAGAAGCGAACGGGGAGGGGTCTTTTGCAGGAAACTATTAGTTCGTTCATTCATTCCGTGACTCTGAGAGACTCTGTGCCAAGTTTTGCCTTGTACTGTGTTTGGAAACAAATTACGTGACAGCTTGCCAAGCGAGATAAGGTGTGTTGATAAATATTCCTCTGAAAGACTGTTTGGCCAGGCTTTGCTGACTGTGAATGAAAGTAATTCACAGTCGTGTAAATAAAAGAGGTTTTGCCAGGACCAACACTCTGCTTCCTGCTTTTTAAGGGAGCCTAGGTCAGAACAGGTAGTGAAGTAGATGCTTCAGGGATGTATTCAAGGAACAATTCAAGTTTTAACAAAGGCATAATTTTAGCTTTTCCTATTCACCTTGCATTGGAGAGGTTGGTGGGAATGCTAAGGGTTGCAAGTGAGAGAGACACGTTTAAAAATTCTAAGATTTCTTAAATGTGTTTTTAGTCACTTAAGGAGGTAAAATATTAAAACCGTTTCAAAACAATTAAACCATGTGCTAAATCAGTAAACTCACATATCAGTAAATGCCTGATATGTGAATTGTGACCTGCAACACAGCCCTAACATAAATCAAGTTGTTTGGAAATTTTTATTTATTTTATTTTTCTTAACTGGTACAGTCATACCTTGCCACTTGACTGCTCCAAAGATCATCAAATTTGACACATTTTGAAGCAGAAAACGTGTCCTGGCTCTCATCTTTCTCTTGATTGTCAATGTGCAAGGAATAACTTGCTGAAGTCGGCTGCCTCGTGACTCGCTATTTCTTCTGGCCAAAACAATGGGTCACATGGTAAGTCACATGGTTTTCTCAGTACTCATTGGTTTTAGTATTTGTCGTGTTTTCCAGAATGAATTACCGACGGGTACTGAGGTACCACTGAATTCTGCCCACTGTACACTAAAAGCAGCTTACAGAGAAAATTATATATTTAAAATTGTAAAACATATAAACAGTACTGAAAAAGAGCAGCAAAAATAAAGAGCCAGTAGTTGTAGTGGTTAAGGCATCACACTAGAAACTGGGGGACTGTGAGTTCTAGTCCCAGTTTAGGCATGAAAGCCAAAGGTGTGACTTTGGGCCAGTTACTCTCCCTCAGCCCAATTCACCTCACAAGGTTGTTGTTGTGGGGAAAACAGGAGGAGGAAGAACTATTAGGCTGTGTTTGCAGCTATGGGTTATTTATAAAAAAATAATAAAGGTGAGAATAGATAAATAAAGCATACCTCTAAAATAATTATGAAACCAGTTACCACTTGTTCAATAGGGCTGACAAATATTTTGAAAGGCGGCTTTCAGATTGCACAGCATCTCTTTTCGAATTGTTAAAGCAGGTGCATCTTTTTTTTTAAAACTGGCACAGCTGTTTCAAAAGCTGCTCCCAGCTATCTCTACTGTACACGCATGAGCACGAACAGCCCTTTAGATCTGCACTTCAAAGACAGCCAGAAACAGCTTTTGAAGTATGTGAGAGCTGGGGGGGGGGGGGGGTGGGGGGGATGTTTCAATCATTTGAGAAAAGAGCTACTGTATATTACTGAGCACATTTTGTGGGGAAGGATTCATACTATTAACAAAGGCACAGCTATCTAATATATTGGCTGAAACACAAATGCTGTTTTCGATGGGTAACTGACACAGAGAATTTCATCATTACACTTAATTATTTCATCATCAATTTTAAAGTGAGGCATAGCATTAAAATTAAATATCCAGACAACAATCTCTTTACATTAATTTCTTGTTCCCTTTTTGCCCAGAAATGAGCCTGGGATGCTTATTTTGATTGTCACATTCTACATGATATCTCTGTGCAATATTGATATGACTGAGTTTTTGATTAATATTCACGTAACTGAATTGTTGATTAATAAAAAGTTTGCAGAACATGCCTGTGAAATTTTCTGCCTTGGGCAAAAACCTTTGGGGGTATGACTAGTGAAAAAAAGAAAGAGGAGCTTAAATTATTTTATTATCTAAGAAAAATAAAGGAAAAGGAAGAGGATAATTGATGACAAGCCTGTACTATGCAGATCTAGTGCTTCCCAGTATGTTTATATATTAACATAATGTAACAAGCAAATCATGATACATAATCAGTTATTACTATAGCAATGAAATATTTACATATGAATAATAATGCAAAAAAAATTCCAGTCTCAAAGAATTTTTTTGGAGGGAAAAACTCAAAAAGAAAAATTAAATCGGATGCAAGAGAGGTCCTATGGGACGAGTCTTATGGAAGTCAAAATATTTCTGTTCATCTCATGTAATAAACAGACATCTCCTCTCATGTAATTCATCTCATGTAATAAACAGACAAGCAGTTTTGCTTTTTGCTCCCTATCATCACAAGAGGTGATTTATTACAGGAGTTAATAAAGTTGGCCTAAACCTCTTACTCCCATTAGGAGACTGGCCAAAAGCAACATCTTCCTTTTCGTTCTTAACTTGGCATGAGATATGCCTTGGTAAGAGGAGACAAATGTCATAGCTTGGCACCATCCCAATCACCACTTTTCTGTAATATATTTCAGAGACTTGAGGGGTAACACTCTTCCTGTCTCCCAAAGTCTGGATTCAATTGTACTGTGACTCTGATTGAACAGGTTTGCAGAAAGTCACAGTTAAAAAGAAAATAACATTTATAAAGCTACTCCCTAAACTTAGCAATATATACAATCAAATGGTCAGCGTGGAAAAAAAACAGGGAAATGGTTCATGATCCTGGCATATGACCTACAAGACACTTATTATGTTTCAGGGATTTATATAAATTGATTTAAAAGCATAGATAATCTTCTTTACTTACTGGAATTTTGTTTGGATGCTGTTCTCGGATCTGCTGTACCTCTTTACAACGATCCGCTGTGAAAGTGAAGCATAATTGATTTTAGGAATTTGAAATAATTTTCTAGCTTAGTATATATTTAACAGTTTTATAAACCTTAGAAAAATATATGGAAAAGGGAGTGGTGAATCTAAGCATTTTTTTAACTAAAAAAAACCCCATATGAATCTTCCCAATCCAAATATAGTGGCATGGTGTAATTATAGTAATACTTATAATACAGTAATACTTATAAAGAAGAATATTTAGTATTCCCATAACAACATTGTTCAATTGTTTAAGCCATCTGAATACAAGCCCCCTTGACCTGTTCACCGAGGATGTGAATTTACTACTCCCTCCCCGTTTACACCTCACACTAAAAAATAACTCATTTTTTATGTCCCTTAATTCTGGGCAGAATCAGGGAGATTAGATGGAGCTGAGCTTTTACTGGCCAGGTGCCCTTCCTGACACCTATGCAGAATTCACAGCAAATGTTTTTTCTTTGCGTCTTGGGAGAGATACATCTGCAACTACCTAGGATTGAATCCTCAATCTTCCAAGTGGGAGGGTGAGCGTCTTCACCACTAGGCCACTACACTGCTCAATTTGTTCCTTATATACAATGGACCCAATACCTTTTAATCTACCAAGAAAGGTAGAGACAAAATTCTGCAATAATAACCACCTGTTCTTGAAGCATCTGACATTGTGCAATGTAAAATGAATTAGGGCCTGCCTTCTGTCCAGATATTTACTTGAGCAGCAATAATTTTAGTATCAGATTATGTATTTTAAGGATTATATAGCCTGTCTTCTTCCAAAAAGGGAGCTCTCTACGCAACTTCTATCAGATCAAAACACAGGACTGGCCCATTTTAATTTTTATTTTAGTTTTTATTTTGCCTTCTTTAAAAGGATGCTATGGGTGCTGTACTATGCTGTAAGTCTTGAAAAATGAATCAAGCAAACCATAAAAATCCACTATTTTCAATCTTGTCTTTTCTGGAAGGTTTTGGGGCCACAATGCCCAAAGGCAGGCTTGTCCTTAATTTTCCTATCTTTCAGTCTTCTACCTCAGAGGAAAGCAGAAGGTAAGATATGATCTGCTATCTCAGATCTATTGAATTTTTTTCCAGCAGATCTCCAAGGATTTCTAATTCTTGAACTAGTGCAAAGAATCTTCTGCATGATTGATTTTATGTTAACTTGCTTATTTCAGAACCGTCTTCTGCAAAATAGGACTAACTTATTTTGACCAAAGTTGTTCATTTTCAGCTCTTGAACCCTATTTGTTTTGCTAAAATTCCTGAATCACATATACATTTCTGCATATTTCATATGTGGTCATTTGGCTCAGCCACCCTGAACCAGGATGAGGAATGTCACAGTCACTGAACTACATAGTAAAAATGACTTCTATTTTCTATTTCACTACGGAACATATTTCTGGTCAAACTAGTTTTTAGAGGTAATAAATTAGATTCTACTAAGAGGATAGCACCTGACTGGCAAAATCTAGAAATACAATACTGTAGACTAGACAGAGGCCTGAGAAGTATAGAAAGGCCAATGCAAACAAAACAAAAACGATCACCTACAATAAAAGGATTCTGGGAGAGCTGATAGAAAGCAGGGAACTCAAAGCTATGTTTACAAGAAATTTCATTATTAACAGCAGGGGAGATAACTTATTAACTTTGCTCAGTGTCAGATACTGTTCCACTTGTTCACATGCAAGAACAGTTTCATTTCCTGGAAGCAAACCACAACACCAACCCCCTAACTCATGATCAACAAGGCAATGTTAAGGACTTATAGGTGGTTTGTTTACTCCCAAAGGATCACGGGAATATTTTTGCAAGAAGCTATCTTAAAAAACAAAGGGGGGGGGGGGGGGGC
>WNWU01000162.1:4285015-4395915 GCA_012654045.1 Ptyas mucosa | reverse complement strand
CTTGTGGACTTCAACTCCCAGAATTCTGGGAGTTGAAGTCCACAAGTCTTAAAGCTGCCAAGTTTGAAGACCTCTGCCTTAGATGCTTCCAAAGAGCCTTTGGAATTCATGAGTCATTGTTTGGAAGCTGCCTAAAAATTAGAGATGTGCCTAATCTGACTCTGGGAGTGTTTTCACCTAGGACAGCCCATTCTACACATTCTAAGAATTGGCTTTTGCCTTTACTCAACCGTATTACCCAGAATAGGGAGTGGCTGGTCATGTTCCAGAGTCAAATCACTCAATTTTTAACATCTCTACTAGAAATATTTACTTGTGACCATCATGTGGATTCTCTAATGTTTATTAAAAAGTGTAAGAACAATAGCAGCTCTGTTATGGTAGGTAGGTAGGTAGGTAGATAGGTAGATAGATAGATAGAGATAGAGAGATAGAAATATATATAGGCAACACTTTTACTGTATTAGTGAACCGAAGTTGTAAACAATAATTTCAGGTTTAAGTTTCATAAACTTTTCCTTAAGCAAGTTTTTTTAAACAAATGGAAATAAAGAAAAAAGAGATGATTGTGGAGGCCTCTCTACAACCTTATATTGTGAAATAATGTTAGGGACCTGCAATTTGACTCTTGATACTACCAAGCAGGATGAGATATCAAGAAGGGTTTCCCAAAGCAACAGTAGTTTAATAAAATGTTTATAAATCCTTCATTTTGGAAAGATCTAATGATAAAAACTGGTTTCATCCTATCAAGATTCTCGGATTCTTTGACCAACAAAAACCAGAAGAGATTATTCATTAGTTAATTTATTGATGTATAAAGATATAAACAATATATCTCTTACCATTTGCTGACACAGGCCATCCTGCAACGAAGCCAACATTTTCACATTTGAGATTGAGGTTGTGATTTTATTAAATCTGATTATGTAGCCTCAAGATTGGAGTTTACTGCTGGCTAACAGGGGCAGCATATTTCTGTTAAGGTTTCCAATAAGAAAATAAATCCAAATCTGAGAAAAGCTTACTTTATTCCCAGGCTTACTCAGGCTGCTTTTAAGTAGCTTTAGGTCATTACCATGTAGACTTATACAAACATATAGTTGAAAACAATGAGATCTCGCTGATGAAGTTCTTTTTGTCATAACATTTGTGCTTTCCAAGAAGTTCTCTAGTCAAAGGCATTTGGAAAGCTCTGGTTTCATGATCACTTATCACGAGACAAGCAATTTCAGCCTCCAATTTTCTCACATGTTCAAAGGGAGAAATTTAAATGTCAACAACAACTACTAGCAAGAACAGAGCTGTCTTAGGTTTTCAGCCCACAGCTAGCCATCAGGAAAATAGCAGAGAGTAGATAATTTTATCTGATGCTCACAGTTTCTAAAGGAACACAGTGACCTGTAAGTAAGCCAAGATAACACTGGGTTGGGGCTAGGCCATCTTGGAAACCTATGTCCTCTCTCACAATCTCTGCAAACTGATTGTATAAAACCAAGAGTTATGAAAGAGACTGACAATTGGTGTGTACATATAAACATAACAGATAAGGAAATGCTGTGAAAATATCCAGCTGTGCCTACAATTGAAAATCTGGAAAGGAGAATGGAATACAACCATTGTTCTGTCCCTAATTTCTATATGTTCAATAGTGCATATGCACATATCAAGTAAGCACTTTATATAACCGAGTCATATATTTGTTAGGGCAAATGCTTACCCATGTTTACCAACAGCCTATAAATGAGAGTCTGGCAGTCAGATGAAAGCAGCCATGTTGGATTCTGTCAGCTGCCAAAAAAGAAGCTGAATGGGAGTTACTTCCTAGAATACCCTAATAAATAAAATGCAATAAAATCCAAAGTGGCCCCATCATGGGCTGACTTAGAGAATGTACCAGGCTTGATAGGCCTTGCTATACCTCGTTTTAAGAAGAAAATTGGCACATTCTTGAAAATCAGGTATATTAAGTAGGAGAATGCTTACAAATGCTAAACCTTTGTAAAGCAAGTCAAAGGGAGGAAAAGCATATAGATAGATGTATCAGACTGAATTGTATTAGGATGCTAACATACTGTTAAGGTCGACTGCATTTGTGAAGCACTAATTTAATAAAAATCAGAATGTCTGGTGTCCACCCAAGTATTTTATAAATGGATAGTATTATCATGCCCCAAAGCATATTACTCAGTGACTTTATTTACTGCACAAGCTAAACCTGAATTCACAAACAAGATTACTGTGGTCATATAACAAGCTAAGGCAACATCTACAGTAGGTCCCCACAGCATGTTGGATGATTGATTTTAGTTCAGTGTTTTGTACTAATCTAGCCATAAAGATCTCTAGACCTTGAGCTTTGAAAATACTTCAGGCTTCCCACATTTTTCCTATAATAATATTTACTTCTGGATACAGCAATGCATATTACAGGTCCTGTTATATTCAGACTTCTGTAAATCATTGTAACTGACCACAATCTGGTATTTGGAAGCCAAAAGAAAAAGAAAGAAAAGGGGAATACTGAGGCATTGGAGGCACTATTTCATTATGGCCTTTTGAAATGATCCACTCTTATCCTCCGTTTTAAGGTCTCAGAAATATCTTAAAATTTAGCTGAAGAGCAAGGAATAATGCTGGCTCTACCACATGCACACAAATGAGGATTTTTGGTTCATAATTTAAATTTCATGTATATAATTTGAACTTGGTAAAGTGGCTCCAGGCAAGGCATTATACTAGTCTCTTCTTATATGAAGAAGAGAGTAAGATAAACTGCTCAGTAAGAGTAAAGGACAATCTACCCCAGCATTTTGTGCAGACCTGTAGCCAACCACATTCCTCCAGGGAGCTCAGGATAGTGCTTCCTCTCCCTTATCCCAAGTGTCCTTGATTTAGATTCAATGGGTAAAGAAATGATGAAGATCATTATGTTATTGGCCCAGGTTCTAGTTGTTCCTGACTCTAGGGGGCGGTGCTCATCTTCGTTTCAAAGCCGAAGAGCTAGCGCTGTCCGAAGATGTCTCCGTGGTCATGTGGCCAGCATGACTAAACGCCAAAGGCACACGGAATGTTACCTTCCCACCAAAGATGGTCCCTATTTTTCTACTTGCATTTTTTACATGCTTTTGAACTGCTGGGCTGGCAGAAGTTGGGACAAGTAACAGGAGCTCACCCCGTTATGCAGCACTAGGGATTTGAACCGCTGAACTGCCGACCTTTCGATCGACAAGCTCAGCATCTTAGCCACTGAGCCACCACGTCCCTGTTATTGGCCAAAGCTGTGTCTTAAACTCCATTTATATTCTTTACACATTACACCATTTAGATATGAATTGTCATCAGGTATATATGCATGTCCCCATATAGCCATGATGGCGAACCTATGGCATGCATGCCATAGGTGGCACACAGCACCCTCTGTGGGCAAGCGAGCTGTTGCCCCAGTTCAGCTCCTCTGTGCATGCCTCCCACCGGCCAGCTGGTCTTCGGGTCTATAAGATGCACAGACATTTCCACCCACTTTGGGGGTGGAGAGTGTGTCTTATAGACCGAAAAATACGGTAGCCAGCTTACAGGCCTGTGTGAAGCCTCAACAAAGGCTCTGTTCAATGTAGTTCTTCAGAATGATACGCCAACAGCTGTTGAATGCCACCTTAAGGTAATGTGCCACACTGCAGATATTCTACGAGTTTATGTACGTGTGCCAAAACACATGTGCCAAAACATAGAGCACAAGAGCTTTCTTTCACTCTTCCAAACTGATGAAAGACAAAGCATGTTTTTTTTCAGCATCTAGATACTATCTCAAGGAATAGTGGGCCACCAGAGTTCAGGTGGTTCCAGGAAGCCAAACCTTGGGTTTGTTTTTTTTCCAAAAAATTATTATTATAGTAATAGTAAAACTTCTTAGGAATTTGGGGTTGAAACCAGGAGCCCCATTATGTGACTTTAGAATATTTATTTTCTTTTGGCCTAAACTACTTTATGCACTGTTGTTTTAAGTTATGCTTCTGAGAGGAAAGCTGAGATACTCTAGGAATATAAGAATGTAATAAAGGAGATGTCATGTAGTGTTTAAGGTACTGAATTAAGGGTGGGGAAACCCACATTCTGGTCAATGCACAGTTATAAAAATACATTGGGTGACTTGAGGCTCTCTGTCCAACCCACTACACGGAGTTGTTGAATATGCTGCCTTAAGCTCTCAAATGAAAGATGGGACATAAATCTACTAAGTCACTATGGCTTAATTCACACATAATGAAAAATCTTAAATGACAATAGCTAAGATACACATCTCATACTAAAATTAACCAAGCAAACATAACGGCTTAGCAAATTATCTGAAGCAACTGTGTGCATTAAATTGCAGGCTAAGATTTTCTTGAGGTTGGGGATGCGGATATAATATGAGAGAAAAAGCAAACAGAGGGATTGAGAAATATTTAATAATTGAAAAAAGAAACCGTTAGTAAAAAAAAGAAGAAGAGCTGTGGAATAATCCCCTCCATTTGATTATGAAAATGTATGTGCTTTTGGCTGTCTTTTGCTTCATTTTTATTTTTATTTTTGGGCCAAGTGTGTGCTGTTGAGTTTCCATCAAGGAAGTGCTTTCATCTGAAGTTTTCTAAAGCATTTCACAGACTTGCACAATGCAACAACAGTGGTTGCCATGTGACAACACTAAAAAGAAAGATGTCACCCTGGGGACTTTCTTTCGAGATCAAATGTCAGCAATATTTCTGAAGTACAAGAACAATGAAAATCTAACCAATCCCCACTCTCAAACCAAGCCAGACTACATTTAACATCTTTGCATTAATTTTATGTATTTATTTGTTTGTATCAAATTTGGAGACCACCCATGTCACTCACATAGTGGCTTACAACAAAAAAAATCACAAAAAAGATGAAACAATCGGATTATTTCCTAGTTTAAAAAGTAACTTAACGATGAAAGCAAGGATACAAAATACTAAAAGGAACTTTTTTAAAAAATGGCTTTCTAGAAACCCATTGTCAATAAGTTTTAAGTGCAGTGCACCTAAGGGCAGGTAAGAGTGTCTTTCAAGTGTTTTGTAAACATTCAGTTATGTCACTGCCAGGTTTACACTGTTCAGGCTAGTGTCTAATGCTACAATTTTTGCAGCCTGAAAAATGCTGAAGCCCAGAGGACACTTGATCGAAAGGCATTTTCTTTAATGAATATTACTCGGCTTCTTAAAGATCCTCCTCCTTTTCCCCCTTGCCCATAATTGTGACTCTATAAAGCTATCTGGCTGACCCTCTCTTCCCCTCTGCCTTTCTTCCCAGAAAACAGAGAAAGCCAGTCAGCTGAGGAAGCAAAAAAAAAAGAGAGAGAGAGATGTGGAAAATAAGCTGAAAGGCACTCAACAGTTGCAGCTGCCTGAACTCACATCCCCCACTCCCACCCCTGCTGCTTTTGAGCTATTTTCATCCTGTTTGCTTTTGAGCTGGGACAGTCAGGGAGAGTAACTGGAGGCAGAGCACCATCTGCCTACTCCACCCAGTGGCACCCAAGCAGTTGCTGCTAGCAAACGGCGGCAAGGAGAAAGCCAGTCTCTCAGCCTGTTATTTTTCTGAAGGAGGTCCACTGCTACATAGAGCAGGGGTCTCCAACCTTGGCAACTTTAAGACTTGTGGATTTCAATTCCCAGAATTCTGGGAGTTGAAGTCCACAAATCTTTAAGTTGCCAAGGTTGGAAACCCCTGCCGTAGAAGGCAGTAAAAGCTGAAACAGTGAGAAGATCAACACAGGGCATGGCACATGTTTGCTCTGGGTTTGTTATTCCCTTTTGATACAGAGTATTTGTCAATGTTGGGGTGAGTCAGAGTGTAACAACAAACTGCTTAAGGTGCATTCGTAGTTGTGGCATGTGGAAGGGTCAGGGTTATAAAGAGGACAGCCCACAACACAAGAGCAAAACAGATTTCCTTGAGTGTATCTTCTCTATATAGCAAAACTCTCCCTCCCATCCTAGGCACTCCAGATGTGAGAGTGTCAATAATTAATATTGCACAGACACTGCTGGGAATTCTGCAGGTTGAAGTCTGCACATCTGGATTCTAGAGGAAGTCAAAATTGCAGAGGCTTGCAGAGGCAGTTTTAAAACTTCTGAAAAGCCAACACATTTAACACTGTGTAACCTTACGCAATAATAGATATGTTGCCCTTTAAAAAGCCACAAGAGTCTTTGGCGGAAATGCGAATAAAGATAAATGTTTTCTATAAAAGCTGCCTTCAGCTTCTGAATGAAAGGCAGAATATAAATATAAATATATGAATAAAAAAGGACATAGCATTTAGTTAGCAGACTACAATGTTAACAGTGTTAGTAGGCTAAAGGCCAAAACAATTAGCATACAGGGTATACAATATACATTCCTGATAAAACTTTATCAAGAATGAGATTACACAGAGATAGATAGAATTCTTTATTGGCCAAGTGTGATTGGACACACAAGGAATTTGTCTTTGGTGCATATGCCCTCAGTGTACATAAAAAATAAGTTCATCAAGAATCATAGAGTACAACACTTAATGATAGTCATAGGGTACAAATAAGCAATCAAATAATACTAGGAAACAATATAAATCGTAAGGATACATACAACAAAGTTACAGTTATACAGTCCTAAGTGGGAGGAGATGGATGATAGGAACGATGAGTAATTGCTTATGAGCAATAAAGCAACATAGGAGAATTGATCAAATCTTCAACTGGCCAAAGTAAATACAAAGTAACTATACTTGGTAGTGTCCTACTTAATGCTGCCCACTATTTATTTTCAGCCATGGCTTGCCTTTAAGCAATGCAGAACTTAAATTCCAAGAGTGGCAGCTCTGTACAATATTGAAGCTTTACATGAAAATTCATTTCAACATCACCTCTTCCCCCAATCAGTCATGGAATCTGGTCACAAATTGGCAGTATCTCTTTTGCTCCTGACCTCAGATAACAAAAAAAAGTGGCATCTTTTCCCTAAACAGTTTCCAGTTGCAGTTCATGATGTCATCAGGTAAGCAGTTCAATTCCATTCACCCCACCTTGTCTCAAATTCTCCATTTACAGAAGGCAAATGATAACAATATCTTCCAATAATATATCTGAGGCTGAAAATGCTTAAAGTCTTATCTGTCTATTTGTAATGATAAAATTTACCCAGGGCAACTTGGAAGATAAGTTTCTGAATATCAAGAAAAAAAGCTAGTGGTTGTCTTGGGTAGTTCTGTAGGGTAGAAAACAAGATAGGAATGAAATAAATGAAGCTCCTTTTCCATGGATTATAATCCTCTCAAGGACACCTTGAGTACTAGAGATTCAGGATCCCAAAATGTATTCATACAATGAATAATTAAATGGACCTTTAATGCCAAAACATTGCAATTACAATCATGCAAATTCAATGGCACACAATTATAATCCACCCATTAGAGCTCTTTGATACCCTCTCTAGACACTGTATTGTGGTTTCTACCCCCAGGATATGAAGAACTGAATTACAATGGCTAATCTCAACACAGTAGAGCTGAACTAGAATTCACTGTAAAACTTTTTTTACATTGAATTAAACTGACCAAATTATTTATCCTAACAAAGTGTTCATACAATGTCCAACAACTGGATTTTGAATGGTCACTATCTAAAGATAATTTTTACATATTTAATTTTCCTTTGACCTTTTGTTTTATTATTCCTTCATCTTTTCCAACAATAAATGTATATATGGAATACTCTTCCCTCAGGATATGTCATGTATTTGATAAACTGGACAATGTGCCAGAAAAACTAATAGGATTATAAATTTGTTAAGATGTTACAATGGAATTTATTATTGTAAATATAATCCCATGAAGAATGCAAGGAGCCACAGTTCAAAACATTTAGAAAGCACAACATTCTCTGCTGCTATAGAGTATATGTTTAAAAGTGTACCTTTGCTATCATACAATACCTCTAAATTTGGTATTTCAAATAAACATACACTTTGTTTTAAAAGTTATATTTAATTTTTAAATTTTTAAATATTTTATTATAAATATATATTATTAAATATATAAATATTTAAATAAATATAATAAAAGTTGTATTATGATTTAATTTCTTTCCACGTTTCAGGAGGTTTTCCACTGCAATCCTAAAGCTTACTTAAATGAATAATAAGCTGATTTTTAACCAAACAGATTTTCAAAAAGAGGGTTTGATATAGTGGAAATGGGAAAAAAAGACAATAGATCTGTGCCTATCAGCCAGCTGAGAAAACTCTTATTGAGCCGGGTTCAGGGGTGGGTTCTAACCGGCTTTACTACTGGTTCTCTTTGTGCGCACGCTTTGCGCGTGATCGCCTCTTTGGTTGTGCACTTTGCGCACGATTGCCGTGTGCATGCTCACTTTGCTCGCCTGTGCGCAAAACTTGCGCTTTGCGCAAGTGCGTTGCGAATCTGCCCAGCTGAGGTGCGGCAATCCGCTGTGCCGCACCTCTCAGCTGGACGAAAAAAGAAGAAATATAAGATTGGCATAAAGCCAGGACGAGCGGGAGGGCCCAGCTCCCGAAGACAGAGAACCGGTTCGGTGACCTCATATCGTCACTGGTACCGACTCTCGCGAACTGGTGCGAACCGGGAGCAACCCACCACTGGTTGGGTTGGAAATGTCACAAAGGAGAGTCAGAACAATAACCAGAAACAACAATACTGTATAGCAATAGAGGACAGAGATAGCTGCTTTGTCCTACACAAACATAGTGACAACCTGGAATTCAAAATACAAGAAAATTTTTATTGTTCACTGACATTTTTTATTAAATGCAGAACTGATTAGTAACTGTTCTTGCAAACTCTCACAAATTTCCCAAAGATGAAAACATACAATCAGTAATCTCTTGCAGTATTCCACTTTATCTCAGTAAGGCCCTTACTTTAAAAAAAAACAAAAAACCCAACCTCCCTACTACATAAATCCTATGCTCAGGGGTGAAAAAACAATCAAGTGTGCATTCTTATTGCATATAACTTGTTTCCTTTTGGTCAGCTTTCATACTACCTGATGGCCAAAATATAATATTTGGGGGGAGGAGGGTTAGAGAATTCAAAATAAGAGTCAAAATCATTTAACCTGGAGAGAGGAGGAGGGTACAACTGCAGGAAAGATTTAATGTGTGTTTCATACACATCCAGAAAATTACAAGGCCTGCTCTTGAACCCTTCACCTTAATTACTCAAACTGATTCCCTGTAACCAGGTCTATATTATAACGTTCTTAAGAACTACTAACAGTCTTTCTTTACCAATCAGAAATTATAGACAGCAATGACCAAGAAAGTGAAAGCCAATTTGGTGTAGTGGTTAAGACACTAGCAAATTCCAGTCTGGCCTTAAGCAAAAAGCCAGCTGGGTGATTTTCTAAACTCAAGGACAGACATGTCCAACCAGATGCTCGCTGGCCAAATGTGGCCCTGGACAGCTTGTAATGTGATCCCATAAGATATTGATGTTAAAAAATAAAGGAAGTTTGTTATTTATATAATTAATTATATCATATAGTTTATTGGTGGCCTAAGACAATTCCTCTTTATTTAGTGCAGCCCATGCCAGCCAAAAGGTTGGACAACCATGCACAGTGGTTGTTAACCTTTTTGCCATCGTGTGCCAAAAGTAGGGGGAATGTGGGGTGATTGCGCGCATGCGTGCCCACACCCATTTTATGTGCCCTGCCCCCCCGCACATGCACACATCACCCCCCGTGCTCCCCCGCTTTTCACATGTGATGGCACGGTGGGCCCAGTAGGCCCATTTTTCACCCTCCCCAGGCTTGAGGCTTTCTAGGAGCCTGGGGAGGGCGAAAACAGCCTTCCCCACCCCCCTGGAGGCCCTCCGGAGGCCGGAAACAACCTGTTTGCCAACTTCCGGTGGGCCCAGAAGTCCCAAAAATCAGCTGGCCAGTATGTGCGTAGATGCTGGAGCTGAGCTAGGGCAACACTCGCATGCCCACCAATGTGGCTCTGCGTGCCACCTGTGGCACGCATGCCATAGGTTCACCATCACTCTCTAGGATGTAGGCAATGACAAACCATTTCAGAAATCTGGCCAAGAAAAGTGTAGGGACTTGTCCAGGCAGACCAAGAAGACTCAAAGGTCAGTAGCAGCACACAAAAACTAAATAATAGATATCTAAGTTAAATTGCTACAGGTAGTCCTTGACTTACAACAATTTGTTTATAGTGATTGAAGTTACAACGGCATGGAAAAAAGTGACAATTTTTCACCTACAACCGTTGTAACATCCCCATGGTCAAAATTCAGACGCTTGGTTCCTATTGATGACGGTTGCAGCGACCCGGGATCATGTGACCACCTTTTGCGACCTTCTGACAAGCAAACTCAATGGGGAACCCAGGTTCACTTAAGAACTGCACTGATTCACTTAACAACTGTGGCAAGAAAGGTCATCAAAAGGGGCAAAACTAATTTAACAAATGTCTCTGTTAACGAGAAATTTTGGGCTCAATTGTGGTCATAAATCAAGGACTACCTGTAGTTTAAAATGACCAATGCTCAGAGGTATTGTAAATAAGTGCCGTGAAATGTGTTTTCAATGCCTGAAAAAAAGTTTTAAGGCAGTTGGTTTGAAGACTCCTTGATAACATTGAGGATTGTAGCTTTGTATAGAGCAGTGTTTCTCAACCTTGGTAGCTTGAAGATGGGTGGACTTCAACTCCCAGAATCCCCCAGCCAGCAGCACTGGCTGGGGGATTCTGGGAGTTGAAGTCCACCCATCTTCAAGCTACCAAGGTTGAGAAACACTGGTATAGAGGCAAAAACTCTCCCATATAAACAGCACTCACATTTCATACCATAATTTCCTCTAACTTCTTATTCTAAGGGAGGGGGGAAATCAAGAACTTATCCGTCCCTTTGTTTTCTGCATTATTATGTATCCTTACGATTTACCTTGATATTGTTTCCTGATTGCTTATTTGTACCCTATGACTATCATTAAGTGTTGTACCTTATGATTCTTGACGAACGTATCTTTTCTTTTATGTACGCGTATGCACCAAGACAAATTCCTTGTGTGTCCAACCGCACTTGGCCAATTTAAAACAAAATTCTATTCGATTCTATTCTTATTTTTATTTTACAGTGAAAAAAGGAACAACAACAGTGAAGATTGCCTCTTTTAAGTTCTCATTATATAAGTATAAAGCACACCAGTTTATACTTGACTCACAGGATGTGGAAATACTAAGAGCATAAACATAACTCGACTGTCAATAAAGCAGGAGAGGCCACGCCTGCCGTCTTGGACCCAAGAAAGTTTTCCACCAGAAGGGGAGCATCGGCTCTCTTCAGCGTACGTTTCTTCCTAAAGGCCAACCCCGCTCCTCCCCCCACCCCCCCAGTTTGGCTTCTTCCAAGCTGGGCCTATTTCCCAGCTCCAAAGCCTATCGCGGAAACGCAGGAATCTTCCCCGAATCCCATTGGCAGGCATTACATCACCAGCAGGGTACGGACGTCTCGTCGTCGGCTGCTAATTACCTCTGCCTTCCTTTCCTGCTTCCCTGGCTGCCCAGTAGGAGGAAACTCGGAGCTTGAGCTAAACAAAGACTCAGCGGGTTGCTTGGCCGCTTGAGAGGCTCCCGAGTTAATCGATCTCCGGGGACTGGGCAGCCAGCAACTAAAGCGGTATTTTGGGTGACCCTCCCCTCGCCATCTCCAAAGGGCCGGAACCTGCAGGAAGGCTCCGATTTGCACAACCCAGCCCGGAGTAGCCCTGGCACCTTTTTAGCCTGTTGTTCCAGAGAACTTGAATCGAGGAAATCAGGGTAAAATTAACCATGAATAAATCGTGAAAAGACAAAGAGAAGTTCAAGATGCTACTGTATCAGGGTCTGGCACGCAGAATATATACTCGGCAGGCCTCAGAGGCTGCTCCGTTTCCCATCCCCGACGGAGCAAGTGCCTTTCTTGGGTGCGCCCAAGAGCTAAGCGGCACTGTGCATTCTTGTCACCAAGACAAAGCGCCGAAGCGAGGAGATCATTATTACACACACACACACACAAACACACACACACACAAATCCAGGGCCGAATCTATTTCGATCTGCCAAAACCAGAAAGCGTTTCTTAGCTGGCAGCGAAGTCTGAAAGGACAAACAAATGGCAGCAGATTCTTCCTTCCCCACCTCCCTCGTCTTCTCCAAGGAGGTGCCCTCGGATTGTGTCGAACCACAAGGCCCCTCATGATCCCCACCGGGCCCGTCCCGCTAGTCTAAGGTTTCCCGTCGAGGTGGCAGGCTAAAGGTCCTTTTGGGGGGCGAGGGCACCTTGAAGGCGAACGCACAGAACGCATTCCCCTCGTTTCAAACCCCGCCGCGTCCTTCTCCAACCCAGCTCGCCAAACCCTCCAGGGTGGGAGTGTGGGAATGGGGGGGGGAGGGGAAATGGAGCATCTCCGGGGAAAATAGAGAAGCAAACAAGAATCCGCTGTGCCCAAATTTTACGGCGGCAGCGAAGGCGACACCGCTGGGCACCTGCCCCCAAACTATCCCCAGCCTCCCAGGACTCGGTCCAAGAAAGGGGGGGGGCTGAGATGGGGGTGGGAGATGATCCTGGACGCCAGCCAAGTCCCCCAATTTGGCTTCTTTCCTAGCCGCCGTGCTTTCTCCCGGGCGCTCGCCCCCCCCCCCCCATCCAGTCAGGACTTACAAAAGCTCCGCCGCTGCTTGAAAGGCCGGTCCGAAGGCATCGCGGCCGGGAACCGGACAATACCGAGAGCACCGCGCCTCGGCACGAACGACAAGGTCGTCGTTAAGACTCAAAAGAAAAACAACCCGCTGCCGTCGTCGTCGCCGCCGCCTTGGGGAGGTCTCCGGCGCCTCCGAAAGCAACTGCCGCGACGCGCACCTCCTCTTCCTCGGTCGGCCGACGCCGTCTGCTCCGGATCAGATAGCTGAGCCACACCGATCCCCGAAGGTGGCAGCGCAGCGGTGACTTCATCCCACAACCTCCTTAAAGGGGAGGCGCGCGATCCCGCCCCTTCTGCAGTGCGGCCTCGTTGCCAGGGGCGCACCGGCCTCAGCCCCGGGCTGCCCTCGGCGATCTTGCTGGCGCTCTCGGCCAGTAGACTTGCTTCCCCCCCCCCTTCCCGCCCCCGGAGAAAGAAAGAAGCCGCGTCCAGGAATATATATATATGAAGGGCAGATGATGAGTAACAGTAACACACCCACACCCACCCTATTAGAAAGCATTGCCAGGAGTTCATCTAGAAATAATCCCAGAAAGGACATTTGTTTATTCCCTTATTTAATAGCAATTTATTATAATTAATACTTCTCTTTTAGCTGGTCCTGAACAGCTTTCAGTTGGATGTTACTGAGTTGCAGCACAACTGGAAAAACTAGTCAATGGCAGCAGAAGTGTCATCTTAAAAATTAACATATTTATTACACTACTGTATAAACTTTGGCGGATCACATGGGTTTGATATATAAGGCTGTTTTTGTTATGATTCACTGAAAATGCTGATTTTCTGGATTAAATCTTTTAATTAAAGATGACCTTCCAAGTCAGGCTTGGAGGAATCCAAATGCTTTCACATTTTGTTTGTACATTGATAAACACCTTGATGTTTAGCCATGTGGTTCCCCTGCCCCAGCACTCAGGAAGTGACACTGAACATGGGGAGAATGTTCTCATCACAAAGTGTCTGGAGGTTCTCAATCTGAACCCAAGAAACTTCTTGGGTGAGAAGCAAAACATTGTCAAGGGAAAAAAATTAACCAAAAAAGTACAGTTGCCTTTTGGAAAAGCAACTTTGGGGTCTCAACACAGAATGACTTTTTAAGGAAAAGTTATTTGTATTTATGATTAGAAGACAAAGTGGAACTCTGGTTCAGGCTTCTGGATGAGAAGGATTTGAAGAGAAGCTTCTCACATGTACTTGATGTATTTATAGCTTCTAGCTACTGAGAATGCTACTCCCCACTTTATTCTGAGAACAACCTGAGGTAAATTAGGCTAAGTAACTATGCCAAGAACACTTAATAGCTTAGAAATTAAACATTAATCTTTGCTGAGTTCCTATAAACAACATCTACTGCTGCATGAGCTTGGAATGTGTAGGTCTTCCAACTACCTTATATAATTAGTGTTCTGCTTGTTTATAAAAGCTGTAATCTTTTCTGCCTTTTCAGTGTTCAAAACAACAGCTCATTGGTGCGGCATATCAGTTGAGTTGAATTTCCAACCCTTTAAAAAAATTGCAAGTTGCAGTCTTGTGATTTTCCCTTAGTGACCAACTTGCCTGTCCCAATTGTGGTCACTAACCAAGGACTATTGTAGTAACTTGAAATGTGGCAATTATGACTTTGTCTGATAGTTTAGATGGACATTTTAAAACGATTCAGTCAAACCAGCGCCCTTTACCATTTTGGCTTCAGTGTTTCAACAGCTGAATTACATATTACAGGAAAAGAATTAGCTTTGTTGAAAAAGGCAGTTGTTGACTTAGCAAAGTTTTCAGCTGCAGAAGTTATCAAAGGCTTTTTTTCCCCCTAGGAAGCTTCAGCAGATCAGAAGCTAAGCAAGCTGGAACTGGTGTGTATTTGAATGGGAATTTGCTAGGAAACACCCAGGCTGTTTAACTGGAAATTTCAAAAATATTTTAAACTGTGTCAGTGACAGTGAATTATTTAAGAACTTTTGTCAAGAAAACTATGTCCGTGAATTCACAGGGAGTTAAATTTGGCTTGAAGGAGATTTGACTTTCCCTGTTTCTCCTGTGCTGCTGCTAACTGTTGGCAAAAGTATAGCATGGGGTTTGCTACCATAGTTTGTCTGAAGTTAGAAAGCTGGCAGGCCTCTTGTATGGGGAGGGAGCCACCTAGTGATTGTACAGCAACATCACTGATTGCAGAATAAATCTGGAAAGATAAGCACCTGCTTTTAGGACTAAGAGCCATACCACTTTTAGCTAGATCGCTAAGGTTGCACTTTAACTAAATGTAATTTCACTTCCATTTCCATTTAGTTCAGATACTATTAATATGGCTGGTCTTGAATTATGAATTTCATAATCTTGCCTTCTCTCACATTAACATTACAATTTTTGGAGAACGTAGTTAGCTCTAGAATTTTAGTTTGCATTAAAATATCAGCTTATCATGGGTTCAGATGCGAGGGAAAATGAGACCCTCTTAAGTTTATTCTTGAACTGCCCTCGAATATTGGTTTAATTGGGATTGTAGTCACAGCATTAATGTCTAATTGAGAGTTATATAAATACAGTTGAAGCTATTTTATATTACAAATGCATGTATCATGCATCTACTGTGGAAAATGCTTCCTTTGAACTTTGTATCAATTAGCTTGCTATAGCCATGTGTTCAGTCAAAAGATGTGCAAATTTGTGCAAATTTGTGCATATATGTGGCATGACCACCGAAGGTCATGCCACATATATGATCTGGAGCCTTCAGACTGCCCGCCCATCACAGACTGGGAACATAGAAAATAAAGCAAGAGGAAGACTGTTCATGTATGTTGAATGTAGCTCACATATTTATTTTCAGCTGGTCTATTCATCTTCAGAGGTTTAAAATGTCTACTGTAGTAAACCAAATTTCCTAAATATATAATTTAAAGGGATTTTTGCCTGCCCCTAATCTAGGGACAAACAGATTGAAATTACCTTTCCTACTGGAATACACTAATATAAGTTTCATGGCACTTATATTTGTGTGTGTGTATATATCTTGTACAGAAAGGATTTACTTCACAATAGGTTGACTAAATGACCAACAAATTGTGTTCCATATTCCTGACATCAGTAATGGAAGGATTTGATTGAAAGGGTACACCAAATATTATAACTACTCACTGTCTGCATTACTGTTACTATTAATCTTCTCATCGTTCCTATCACCCATCTCCTCCCACTTATGACTGTATGACTGTAACAATCACCCATCTCCTCCCACTTATGACTGTAGGACTGTAACAATATAAATCGTATATAAATATACGATTTATATTGTTTCCTAGTATGATTTGATTGCTTATTTGTACCCTATTACTATCATTAAGTGTCGTACCTTATGATTCTTAAAGAATGTATCTTTTCTTTTTATGTACACTGAGAGAATAGGCACCAAAGACAAATTCCTTGTGTGTCCAATCACACTTGGCCAATAAAGAATTCTAATCTAATCTAATCTAATCCAATCTATAAATAGACCGATTTTCAGAGAAATATTTCAAGGAGGAAAATACTTCAAAAAGCATGAGAAAACTTTACTGAAATCAACACACAAAAGTCTGCTTGATTATTTTAATTTGCTTTAAAAGAAACAAGTGCAAAATAAAAGGAAAACAAAAAAGATTTACAGTTATTACAAGTGTTTTGAACAAAGTTATTTAGTTATATATTTGTTAAAGAAACCTTCCATCTTTTATCCTCTTTTTGATTTCATATTTTGTCTTCTCCATGGAGTAACCCTTGAACAGACTCCTTAAATCTTTAATATTTTAAGAAAGGAATCTCAGACATTATCATGGACAATAATTATCAGTGTTAAATAAAAATATACAATTAAGTAAAAGGAATGCAGGCCAGTTGGGGAAGCTTTCATTCTGTTGGATTCTGAATGACAATCAGGAAATAGTCCTTATCTGCAAAAATACAAAGCAATTATGTTTCAATATTTGGTTATTACTGTTAACTCATAATAACTCTTTTATGTCACGTTACACTATTTCAATTGTAGAGAGAGATTATGAGCCTTCTTGGCATTATCAGTTACAAAGAAATTTGGTTAGTGGCACATGCTGAAAAGGACTTCTTTACGAGGTTTTGTGAATATAGTACACATAGTCCTTGACTTACGACTGTAATGGAGCCTGCCTATCATGGTCGTAAGTGTTGACATTTGATTTTATGACCTGTTTTTTGAAGGACATTGACAGTAGTGGGTTTCAATTTAGTTTGCTACCAGTTCGCTCGTGCACAGAAGTGTCCGGGTGGGTGGGCGGAGCCTCCCACCACTGCTGCTACCAGTTCGCCCAATCCGGGGCAAACCGGTAGCAACCCACCACTGGTCATTGAGCAAACATGGCAGCGGTAAAGTGAATGCCATGGTCATTAAGCGAATAATGGTTCACAACGGGTGCAGATTTGCTAAAACCCGGAAATGCCAATTTTCAGCAAAACTTTCGTAAAACGCTGTCACGTGACTGCAGGATGCTGAAAAGAATCATGAATGCAGCCAGGTCAGTCATGCCTGAAGGTCAGTCATGGGACTTATAAGGGGAGAGACAACTGGAACTTTGAATCCAAGATAGATCCATAGTAACTTTGAATGGTCACTGGTTGTAATTTGGGGACTACCTGTACTAATTGGAAAAAACAGTACTGGACAAAACAGATTATAAATACATACACATTCCTCACATGATTTTCTTTTTGAAAGCACAGTTATACAGAATACAGAAAGGGAATATGACATAGTAACCCAAAGAAATAAAGGCACAAGAAAAGGCTGAACATAAAGAAACATGTGAAATCAATAAACTACATAAAAAATTCACTCAAATATTACAAACATTAGAGTTGTTAGACCTGATCAGGCCAAAAACCATATACTGCAACATTGTTTCTTAAAATGAAGCAACAGGCTTGATTGATCTCTGAAAAGATCTTTTAGAACAGCAGCCCCCAACCTTTCTGGCTTTGAGGACCGGTGGTAGGGGGGGAGGGGATGCGCACACGCAGGTCCATTTGCACAAGTGGTGTGGCCACACGGGCCAGTTGTTCATGTAAATGGAGGTGCGTGTGCGTGTGCTCGCCTGCTGCATGTGCAAGTGGAGCTGCAAACATGCTCCACATGCTCGCCCACCGCTTCTGCGGAAGTTCTATGACAATTCACCATGGCTAACTCTCCATGAGCAACTTGCCACAGGACAACTCACCATGACCATCTCGCCACAGGACAACTTGCTGCGGGACAAGAGTTACACTAATATCAAAAGAAATGGTGGCTTGGAATCATTGAAGAAATGATGCAAAAGGAGGAACAGAATAAAATGTGAATGGCAATAATTAAAATATTTTTTATTTATTTTAAATAATGAAATAGAATTGCTACATTGTCTCGTGTGGCAAGTTGGCCATGGCGAGTTGTCCCACATCACTAGCTGGCCATGATGAATTGGCTGCAACAAGTTGGCCATGGTGAGTTGCTGTAGCAAGTTGTCCCATTCCCTTCCGTGGACCAATTCTGAATGGACCACAGACCTGGGTTGAGGACCCTGATTTAGAACCCATTCTTACCTGAATCTTTTAAAGAAAAACTGTGGTATAGACACAGATTGCCTATTGCTGTTACATTTGGAGGCAACTCTACCAGAGGCTCCAAAAGAACTCCCCCCTTTTAATTTTACCTGGTGCAACCATGATCTCATTTTTCTTGGAGCGAATCCGCAGGAATGTAAGATCGTTCTGGGGATCAATGTCTCTGACAGTGCCCCTTGCCTTCAGTATTAAATTGTGCATTAAGCCTGCATATTGTACTGTGGTGGAGTTGTCCATGGTGCTTTTGATGGGGATACCTGCGGAGTGCAAAAGGATTCTCTGCATAAATTATTTAAGACATTACTTGATCAGAAAATCTTAAGATCTCCATTTTTTTACTGAACAGTTTTGATATCAAATCCTGTTACTTCATGCAACAGTTTTATCTCAACAATTTGGAATTTGCACAGAACTCCTGTTCATTGTTTTTCTTATACATTCCTCTGCTACTACTCTGAGATCCTTTATGACCTCTCAAAGTATCATAAGCCTGATGGTGGGGTGATTTTTATTGAATGAACATTCCTGGGAAAAGGAACAACTGGTGCTGCATTTCCTCCATGCCCATACTATCAGCTTGACTGTGGCAACAGATTTATAGTCCCTTCCAGCCTAATGAACAGCAACCTTTTATCTGAGGTTTAGAAAGATCTCTTTTAATTGATGCATGATTCACTTCAATCATCCTGTGTGATGAAGAGTAGAGCCAAAGGTGGCGACTCAGATGTGTTTTAAAATTTGGTTAATTAGATTTGCAGGCTGACCAACTCCCAGATGACTCTTTGCAGCTTAGCATCCAAGGATGTAAGACATGATACAGTGCACTCTTTTAGTACTGTTTATTTAACCAGAATCTCTTTCTATGTTAGTAAGATTTAGATCACTGTTACAGAACTAATGGGATGGTTTTTACTTTGGTTGCCTATTTGTTTTCTTAACTTCCATTCAGCACCCAGAAATCTGAGGTTGAGATCAGTAGCCATAAAAATTGAAATAAACAGATAAACATACACGCCTGTTTTACAAATATGATAGTGTTCTAAAATTAGTCAACAATCCTTTTGCACACATTGGCTAACATAGCTCAATGTAGATTGAATTTTTGTATGGAGATGTTCTTTCTTTTAGGCTCAACTCAATCTATCCTTTAAAAAAGTTAAAGGGAGAACAAAATTACACTATGTTATACAAGTTGTTTGAAAAAAATCAGAAATAATACCTTGAATTTCTAAAATAAACTTTTAAGTTAAGTTGTTTAAAATTCCAATTTACTTTGCTTGTTGCTGTTGTAAAAGAAATGGCACATAGCAAACACATGTGTAGATCATTCATTTCAGATTCCGTATCCATCTCTTTAGTAAAGATGATTGATACAATTGAGTCAACCCATACATTACAATCCAGACTTATCACAGAGGGAGAAGGGATGTTTAACTCTTTCCCCAAATTGGAAATGCTCCTACAAGCTCCATAAGGACAACATATAGCCATACATGCATTTATAATTGGACTGAGGTAGGGCTGGAACAAGATATTATACAGTGAAGGAAATTTACTGTTATGCATCCTGTGCTAGGAACTCTATTTTATTTTATTTTATTGCTTGGAATTGAAGTTACAGTAATTTAGGAAGTTATTTAATGGATCTACGGTTTTGCTGTCAGTCATTATATCACACACTATAAATCCAAGACAGCAAAATCTTAGTAGAATTTTATAAAAGAGAAGGCCTTTAGAGGAATTAAAAATCCACCTTACAAAGTTCTACAAAGGACATACACGTGAATAGCTTCTTGGCTGTTTTGAAAAGATCATGAAGAGCTAGATATTCCAGATTCCTATATATTTCTGGCTTAATAAATATTTATTAAGCAAATCTATTGGGCAGCCTATCTTAATAAAATGATTTATTTGGTTTATATGCTCTTGAATTAACAGCAGCCTTATAAGCCTGTAAACTTATTTTACAGTTTTTATAGTTATTTTATATTGTGCAACTTTCATAGCTTGGATTTGTATGCTTCACTGATTTTAAAATGTACTTTATAACTGTACTGAGGAGGCTCTGTTTCAAAAGACTTCAATAAATGTTTTAAAATAAATTTAAATCAGAAAGTTTATTACAATTTGTAAAAGAAGATACTAAGTTAATGCACACTAATAATCAGAGATAGCACAATTTCAAAATATTGTCAAGGCTTTTGATACAATGGGATTCACTTCTTCCCTAACAGCCATGTAATTTCAGCCTTGGTTTCATAATGCATGTCTGAGTCTTAATCCCAAATTACACTGCTTATGTGCTACCAAAGGGCAGATCCAATTCCTATCAATTTAGCAGTCACAGTACCTTCTGAATTCACAACAATGATCCCTTGGACTCCCTTTTGACTCTGGATTCGCTTCAATGTTTCCTCTACCTCAGCCTGGGAGGGGGGAAAAAATTAACAGCTTAAATGTGCAATTTTGTTTCTAGATCACACTCTGTGCTAAGGTATCTAGAATCAGAAGGAGCATAAAAGGATTCAAAGAGATACTTCTTAAATACTAAGCCAAAAGCACAGCTATTTTGGGAACAGCCGTATCAATGCCTACTTTTCTTAAACCCATAATTTTCCTGCTATCATTTAGAAATAAGCCTTGGATGCCAGACATTTGTTTCCTGTAATTTTCTAGTAGGTTTTTTTTTTAATTGCACTCAAAAGCTTCACACCATATAGGATATATATAGTGGTAAAATCGTGCTTGCTCAGTTTCCCTCTCATAATATAAAAGTCTTTTCACACAGAAGCTTCTATATGGGGATAATTTCTATCTGAGAAAGGATTTGCAGGATTCATCTTTGAAAAGGCAATGTAAATATTTAAATGCTGATTTTAACACATAATTGCAAAGTCAGCATCTGGAGCATCATAGCTTTAGTGGCAATGAGATGCTGACACAGATGAAACAAAAACCTTTAGCCGGATAAAATTATACTTAGGAGACAGTAGTAGAGACTATATATATCAGGGGTCCCCAACTTGGCAGCTTTAAGACTTGTGGACTTCAACTCCCAGAATCCTCCTGCCAGCATAGCTTCTGAACTTCTGAACTTCAAGAAAGCAAATTTAGATTCAGAGCAAATGATAAATATAATTCCACAAAAGGTTAGAGGTAAACAAGGTACAACAAGAATTTCTTTAAAAAAGAAAAAAGAAAAAAACATGATTGCCCACAATTCCAATGAAGTAAAAAGGAAGAAGCAACTCATGTGACTATAAAAAATGACTCGGGGAAGATTTGAAAACCAAAAGGGACATACATAGGAAGTGGAAAGAAAGAAGGAAGGCCATAAGGAAAAAGTAGCTCAAAATTTTAAAAAAGTATCTGGAAAGCAAAAGAGTGATCTGAGTTTTGCGATGGATGCCAAGAACATTTTTTAAAAAGACATCTTCAGAAATGTTCAAAGAAGGACAGACCAGCTGCTATATCATATAAATGCACTTGAAAAAGCAGAATATATACAGTACTTTGCAAATGAACTCATTTTAAATAAGAAATCATGCAGCTAAAGACAGTACTTGTTAATACATTGTAAGATTCCTGTTTCTGTTTTCTACTTCAGGCTATGATGTAGTGATGAATCAAGCATAAAGCTGAGTTTAGCTTGCACCGGGACAGAGAGATAAAGAGAAGCAAATCTGCTAGACTGGGACTCTCCACACACAGCAATTTAGGTCATCTTGAAGATAGATAGATAGATAGATAGATAGATAGATAGATAGATAGATATGTATGTATGTATGTATGTATGTATGTATATGTATATATAAATAAATAAAAGGGCAACTGAAATCTGTGGAAAAATGTTACAGGAAACATATCCTTCTTCTAAAAAGAATACTTCACTTCAACCAGACAATCAAGCCATTACATAAGTAGAATGTGAAGCTGTTTTTTAATTGTGCCATTACTCTGCCTAATTCATGGAATTTTACTTCCTGTAGCTGATACTGTTTTCCATTAGAATCTGTTAAAACAACTTTTTTTCTTTCCAAAGATAAATGATTAAATAATGGAAGCCAGAATAGTGCCATGATCACTTTCTGATTAGTAATAGTGTGAGGATTTGTTTCCTTGGAAACACTATTCTATAGATATTGAGCACAATTCATTCTCACTGAAATCTTTTGAGTTTTGGTTCTCTCAAAGAAATCTTTGAAGAGAGCTACTTCCGAAAACATGATATCCTCAACTATGTCCATGAGTTCCTTATATTTTAATTCAATATTAGCAATATTGATATGATAACAAGAGTCAACATACTGTACTGGTTTTAAGATGAAGTAACAAACCAACCATTGTTGGAGAACTGTATATAGATCTGACTGCTTTTCAGCAACATTGCTAGAAAAGATCACAACACTGATCATAGGGCTGGTTTGTTGAGCAAGACAGACAAGTTTGGAACACAAGTTATAGTTGCTGTGTTAACAGAACACATGAAAGGTTTAAATGAACAGTCCATATTATGGACTTAGCATAATGGCCAGGTTCACAGGATATACAATAACACAACAGCTGGACTCGTCCAACTATCCCCAACCACATTTTATATTGGCACAATCACAAGATTCAGCTGTCAAGTAAAGATGATCACTGCATATTACACAGGGTACCCGGTTCCTACATGACAGCTCTTTCGGGACACAATGCATCACGAACTAGCCAGTCACATCTCAGTTTCCTCGGGTGCTGTGCAAAACCAGCCCTAGTGCTCAATTTACAGCGTAAACCGGAAAACAGGGTTGAGAAAAATAAATAGTTAACTTAAACTTATTGGGTTAAGCAAGCCAGAAGTGAAAAGGCCAGCTAAAAGGCATATTGCAGAAGACATGAAAGCGATTGTATCCTGTGCAAAACAATGACAAGACACGCCTCGCCTCATCCCACCAGACTCTGGGCTGAGGAATCGAGAAGCGAAGGGGGACACCTGCGTCCCACAGGGGTGGGAGGGGGTGGGAATCTTCAGCCTTCCTTTGGTCATCCCATCGCTTTCCGGAAAGACTCCGCCCGGGTCTCGACCAACAACCAATCCGTCACTCCATCCCTACTCAGAATTTTAAAGGGCGAAGCAAAGGCGGTGAACTGCACCGATGCACCGACCGACCCCGCTCTCCCTTACCATATTGCAGGAGAGAAAGCAACCCGGGGCTTTCTCTTAAGCCAAGGATCGCCAGCTGAATCCGCAGCCGAGCCCTGAAAGCCTGCGCGCCTGCGCGCCATTCTCGGGCTATTTTAGGGTTGAGACCTAATTCAGCCAATCGTCGCAGGCGGGAGGCGGGTTCTGAAGGGTAGGGATCAAGTATAATTTCCTAGCCCACCCCTTGTAGCGAGAGGTTCACAAAGGGAGGGGTTAGGGGCCGTCGTTTGAAACGCACGCCTCAAAGATAGAATTGGTTAGTTAGGCGTGCTTGTTGTTAAACAGGACAAAGCCTGGTATAAAAGAAGGATACAGCAAAATGATAAATGCAGAATAAAGAGATGTATTTTTCCCGAACGCCATCACTCTGCTAAACAAATAATTCTCTCAACACTGTCAAATTAGTTACTAAGTCTGCACTACTATTAATCTTCTCATCGTTCCTGTCACCCATCTCCTTCTACTAATGACTCTAACTTTGTTGCTTGTATCCTTATGATTTATATTGACTGTTTCCTAATATGATTCGGTTGCTTATTTATACCCTATGACTATCATTAAGTGGTGTACCTTATGACTCTTGACGAATGTATCTTTTCTTTTATGTACACTGAGAGCGTATATGCACCAAGACAAATTCCTTGGGTGTCTAATCCCACTTGGCCAATAAAGAATTCTATTCTATTCTATCAATGGAGTTTTGAAATCAGAGCCAGGAAGAGCCAGCTTCGAAGTCTCAGGAGTGAAGCTGAATGGCTTTGGGGCAGGATGGCTTGTTGCGTTGAGAAAATACCAGGACGCCACTCCGTCAGTCAAGGGAAAGATATACTGTGGGATCCAATCTGAGTCGGTCACCGAGACAAGAGGTTTATTCTTCCAAGCTTTCAGACCGGAGCTGGAGCCCATCCTAAGGGGACGTGACAACTATTAAGATGTATGGACTTCAACTCTCAGAATTCCACAGCCGGCAGAGTTGAAGTTCTTAAAGTTACCAATTTGAAAACCACTGGGGGGAAATGAGAAGATATGCATTACTGGAGGTTGTTCTGTGGAAGTGTCCTTTTGCCCTCTATGGATTCAAGCAGAGAAAAAATGCTCCAGTTTTCATGACAGATGCTTTATAAATGATGGGAATCCCAGTGAGCCTTTTTTCTCAAAAAACCCGCTTCAACTTCAAATCTTCATACTATGACAGCAATCCTCACTGAATGAAAAACAGGGTTCTGTGAAATCCAGTAGCCTATTCCTATAAGGACCAACTAGTGCCTGTAAAAAGCAGATTAGTAGCATAACAGCACCTTCTGTTTTTGTTTGCCAACTCACATACACAATATGTAATCATGATAGATGCTGGTAGATGCTAGTAAACTATGTTTTAAGTGTTTAAAATCTTTTAATATGTACAGGCTGGTAGCCATCATATCCAATAACTCCTTAGTTCAGCAGCAGCTATAGACTTAGTGAAGTAGTTCTCTATCTATTCAGAATTTCCCATCTATAGAATTATAGTTGGAAGGATCTATCTCAATGCAGAATCCACTACAGCATCCGTGACACACAGAACATAGAATAGGACCTTGAAGGTCTTTTAGTCCAACCCTCTGCTCAAGGTTGTCAACAAATGGCTGTCCAGTCTCTTCTTAAAACCCTCCAGTGATAAGAGCACCTACAACTTCCAGAGGTAAGTTGTTCCATTGATTAATCTCTCAGAAAATTTCTCTGTTTGTTTGGATCTCTCTTTAATGATCTTCTACTCATTTCTTCTTGTCCTGCACTTGGGTGTTTGGAGAGTAGGTCGACTCCTTTTCTACGACTGCCCCTTATGTACTGGGAAGATCACTCCTAGCCCTTCTCTTTGTTAAGACTAGGCATACCTAGTTGCCTTAATCATTTATCATAAACCATATGGTTTAGCTTCCAGACCCCTTATCTTTGTTGCTCTTCTCTACATTCTGTCTACGGTCTCAACAGCCTTTTTTCTATCATGGTGACCAGAATTGGATGCAGTATTCCAAGTACAGCCTTACCAGTGCAGTATAAAAGTGGTACTATCACTTGTGATCTTTAAACTTTCCGTTGATGCAACCTAAGACTGCATTAGCTTTTTTGACAGCTCCAGCAAACTGCTGGCTCATACTTAAATGGTGGTCTACAAGGACACTTTGATCCCTCTCACAAATTGCTACTGTTGTCAGATACCACCTATTCTATATCTTCTTGAAGATCTCTGGTGAAGAACTCACAGCTTCATGTCTCCAGTCCCTCATCTTTTACATATACTGAATGTCCACAGATCCTTTAACTACTCCTTTTAGCATTTGGTTTCCAGCACTCTCCTGAATGTATTCATTTATTACTTTTTGAACAGTAGAGAAATTTTCGGGAGAAAGTCACAACATGCAAGAAATGTGACCATAATCTTTTTAATACCTTTATAAAAGTTTGACTTCTTGAGCAATTTTTATTGTTACAATTGAGTATCGGAATGTATACTTTGACAACAATTTAACAATGGGCTTTTTACAATCCAGTGCTTCTGATCGCTCTTGTGATTCTGGGAAAGAAATGTGTGACAGTTTCTTCTCACAATAAGAGCTGAAGATACTAAATGGATGCAATTTAATCTTCAACTTCCGTTTGAATTATGTTGGAGAATGTGTTAATGTGATCTGGTAAATATCACAATGAACATAATTGATGAAATTTCACCCAGTAAAAATTGGAAATTGAAAATTGACCTTTTGTAAAGACCTAAAGAATATTCAGCTGAAATATATATATAACAGAAATTAATTTTTACATTCATTCATTCATTCATTCATTTAATTATTTTGTTGCATTTCTATGCCGCCCAACTCTCAAGGGACTCTGGGCGGCTTACAACAACAAAACTAATGTTTCTCGAGATATTGCTATGTTCCGATATTCATGTGGAAGAACTGTTTACTGCTGTCCACATATACTTTTGAATTAGTTTATGATGAACATATCCTACTCTTTGCAGAAAAAAATCTTGCCACAGTTCAAGCCATTCCACCCAGCAACAGTACCAAAATTCCACATGCCTTCAGGTTCCCACAATGAAAAGAGATAGAAATTGCTCAAATGACTTTTATTATTGCAACATAACAAGGCATAAGAACAACATTTAGAAATTATAATGTAAAGGGACCTTAAAACTGATTTTTCATTCTGATTTTAGAAATATTGCTAGCACAATGCTTACAATAAATGTTTTAACAAATACTTCATGGTCAAGACTCCGTTTGTTAAATATTTTCGGTTTGACTGTTTAAAATACTTTTTTTGTGCTTGGGATATCCAGCCCCCACTTCCCCTGTAATGCAGCAGTAAAGACAAACAAAAAGCTATTTAAATTAAAAGTTTGAATAAGCTACACTTTTCCAGACTGCAAAAATATATACAAGCATTTGCTTTTTCCTGAACTAATCATCTGAGCCATAAAAATATTAAACAGCCATGCCCTATAGAACTAGGGCCTCAGCTATTTTAATTAGAGCTATCCTTTATTTTAAAAATATAGGGCAGAAAGCCTTTTGTATATTTATACATTAACAATATTTCTAGGTCACTAGATGAATAATGTAACATTGTGTAGAGCATCAACTATATTCCATACTTATTTGTTACCTCAATTTTATTTCTGAATTGTAAATGTTCAATAATTAAATGTTATTAAAACAAATAAGCAAAGAATTCTAAGGCTTTTTCTCCTCCAAAATCTAGATTTTTAATATATACTTCAGATATTCTGGTAAGTGCCACAGACAGATTTCTCTCCAGAATCAATATATGACCTTCTCCATCCAAGAAGTAGATCATTTGTGTAAGAAAAAATTCTATGTACATTCCTTTGAATGTACACTGAAGGGGAGGAAAATTACATTGTTTTCATAATTCTCAGAAACAAAAATGGAAGAACAATGGGCTATTTATATTGTTTCAAAGGAGAATTCTAAAAAAAGTCAGTTATAAAAATGGTTAAGCCCATAAGCGTTCAATAGCCCTGAATTAATTCATTCTTAGAGTCTGGATGGATAGATATGTAACACTTGTCTTACTGGCCAATTGGTTTGATCTTTGACTACGCTAGCTAGTTCTCAAAGGATTCTGCTCTTCTCACGCAGTAGGACAATACAAGTATGTAACTATCAACATGCATTACTGATTTCTGAAAATGTCACCACCTCTTCTACTGAGTTCCGGAGCAGCATGCAGAACACAGAATTTAAACAACTCGGAGGAAAAGATGCAAGGTAGCAAAACTGGGCAAAAGAACTAAGTGCTTTTATTAAAAACTTGGGAGTATAATTTAACTACTATTGTCAGCTTTAATGGACATTATAAAAATATAATAATTGAAACTGAAATTAGATTTAAAACCAAGTGCTGCCTAAGTTGTTAATAAGAGCTGATCAACAGTCTAAATCATAACAACACATAATTTCCACCCTCTAAAAAAAGTTAATGAATTATTTAAAACAGTATTCGGAAGTATGCAGGAATGTAATTTTTGTGCCTCAGTTTCTTACCAACAGAATTCTATGCCTGTTTATTCAGAAGTAAGTTTCACTCTGTTCAATAAGATTTAGTTACAAATACACATGCACAGGATTGCATGTTCAGATATATTCATGAGGCAGTTTTGTTGCAATGGTTAGACCACTACTGGGAAATAGGAAGCAATGCTCCCGCATCTAGAGGAGATCTAGAATTGACAGTTAATGGCCATTTGTATAGTTTTAAACTCAAGCTACAAAGCGGACTGGAAATAATTTCCAGTTGTTTCCACCTGAAAGAATTATCTTTCAAATTTACTATTAAAGTACCATCATCAAAACTAAGTACACACTTAGCTGAAAATGGGTTAAAATTCCTGCAAATTTGAAGAGGCACCTTCAGATGGAGGAATAACCTGAGGAATGCGATCATAGTGGTAAAAATAAATAAAAGTGCTATGCTATGGATGCGTGCATTAAGGTCTACATATCCCTCTACTCTGTTTGAACAGAGATGGCTTTGGGATATGTTTTGGGAGAGTGGAAACAGTCAAGCCTCAGTGGGTAAAGAACACATAATGCAAGCCATGGAAATGCGTTTAGCACCCCCAGAGTCTGGTTGCAAGCAAGTGCTGTTAGAAAAAGCCTGCTGCAATGCTACAGCTACGAGTGGACTTCCCAGTTCTTCAGCAGCAATACTTTGCTACTAAAACAGGAAGAGAAAGGAGTTATTTTAGAAAAAGAAAAGAGAAGAAAGGAAAAGAAAACAAAACAAAAGAAGAGAAAAAAGAAAAGAAAAAAGAAAACAAAAGAAAATGCACTCCAGTTAATGAACATGATGCAAGACATAGCTCCAGAAGTATAACAACCTCTGGTCAAGGAAGATTTCATTAATAGTTTATCATTTTGGATTTCTGTAATGGACTTGGAAGAAATCTAAAAATAGAAGGATAAAATGACAGAGCAACATTCATTTACTTACATACTAACATTTGTTTAAATAAATGAAGATCAAGTCCTGTTTACAGTAAGAAGTGCAACTAGCAGAGGCAGTGAAGAACTCACACCCTATATGAATTTATGTTCTTCTGATCCAAATTCCACAAAAAGTTACTCTTGTCCAAATCCTTCCGTTTCTTCAATTGCAAACAATAACTTTTCCTTTAGCTGTTCATAACTCTTGTATGGTGGCAAATCCAAGCGGTTGAAACTGAAAAGAAGCAGCAAGCTTAATAACACTGAACATTTGAACAAAATGGTGCAGAAGAAAAATAAGAGCATCCAACTCAACAAATGATTTTCTCTGCCTTGATGTTGAGTTACAGCAACACACTCTGAAGAATAACATGCATTTTCAGATGTCTACATTGTGCATTAATTCACTTCAGTCTATTTCTTGAGCTTAACTATGTACCATATGAACTACCTATATATTATATAATTAACTCCTTTTACTGAATATTTGTGATTTGAATGATACCATGATATGCTGTGTAAAACAGATCTGCTTCTGAGTAGACAAGAGGGAAATAGGAACAGTCTTAGTATAATTATCTAATGACATTTACATCCCTATTTCTAAAGGAAAAAATTACATTGTGGGCCAGCACCACAATGGCATTCAACTTTCTGTATGATTTAAAACATTTTAGCTATTTATTTACAAAAAAAATAAAAATAGCCCTAATTGTTACAGAATGAACATAGTAACCTGAATCATCTTATTACTTACCATGTATGGCTTCTAGGCAACCAGTTTTCTTTACCAACTTTTTCAATGCAGAATTTTTGGGGTCCATTACTCCCTAAAATATATATATATATATATATTTAAAAAATTAAGGTATGAGAGAAATTAAGTTGTATTAAGTAAATACAGTGAAAATCAAACCTGCTGAGGAGCAGATATTTTTGTTAAGAAGTTAATAGTAAGATCTTTTGTGTTTGTGTCACTATTACGGTAAGTTATAGTCATATTAATTTCTGATAAATAGCAGTGCCATCAGGGGCATTGTATTAAAAACAATGCCATGTAAAGTTCTTCCATTTGTGTTGACTTACATAGCACCTGAAATTCATTTCCTGTTCCACAAAACCAGGAAGTCTTGGTGATGGTGACCCATATCCACCAGCATGCAGTTCAACTACTGTAACATACATTATCTAAAGATGACTCAGAAGCTGCAACTGGTAAGAATGCAACAGCCAGACTATTGGTAGTCAAGCCTACCACCAAAGTGTATCTTCAAACTCGAATTTAGGGACTGCTTCTCCAAAATGTTTTTGCTCATTTTTATCAGATCATCAAGTGAATGCCTGTTCAAGGTCTTGCTTCCTCAAGAAGTAAAATCATTGGGGATCACAGGCAGGCCTGGGCCATTTTTTTTTAACATCAGCCCCTCCTCCCAAGATGAACTTGAGCTTTTTTAAGGTTCTCTCCCTCCTAGTCAAAGTGACTTATTCTAAGTTTCTTTCTCATGTTTTCCCTCCGTGTTTGGATTATGTAATAGCTTCTTACATAAGCTTCTTTTGGCTTTTTCATACCAAGGCCACCTCCTTCACATATGGAGTTTGCTTAATTGTAACTTTGCATACTGTGCCTGCATGAGAGTACCAGATCTCTCATACAAAGACTTTGCAGAAGTTTGTTTGTAAAGAACAAAGATAGAACATACCTACTTCTGAAGTCTAACTGAGGTGGAAAAGTATATCATTAGGCTAGCTAACCAAATATTATTTTGAATTGCATAAGGAAATAGTTTATCATTAGTTATGATAAAAGTCAGTTTAATTACAAAATAATATGGGCCATAAAATGTGCAACAGTTGGGATTCAGAAACAATTCTGGATGCTTTAATGAGCCACAGACAGATGTTGCATTCATGTTTCTGGATTTTTAGAAGCACTGCACAGCCACAATAGATCAGCAGAGTCTTCTAACATTTCTAAAGTGATTCATTCTGCACCATAAATGACCATACCTATAATAGTGCAGAGGTATGTACTTGAAGGAAGTATGTTTCTTCAAAATGCTGAAGAAATGGGATTTTATTCAGAGTTATTCTACTGCCAACAGAGAGTGAAATGATGCAAAGATACAGAATAAGGCAGTGTATCTATTTTTTACTATTCCTATTTCTTCTACAATACTCAGCACTATGTTCTAGAGAAATCCCAACCTTTCTTTTACAATAACAGAAGAGACAGAAATTATCTATGATAAGCTGCCAGAATTATCAAGGCGTAAAAATAACCATCCTTAGAATCAATCCTTAAGAAGCTCAAGTAAGATAAAAATACTTTCCCCATTAAAGTAAGATATGCCATTGTTCAACAATATTGTGAAACCTACCCTTTGAAGATGTGCACAGTATTCTTTCCATAACCCATTCTTTGCATAGAATGATATACATTTTAGATGTTTTGCCCTGGACAGAATCCAGAATGTGGCTTATGTACGTATTAAAAAAACCTTTGTGTTCTATTTTAGCTGGAGGTTGCTTTTTGCGAATGGAGTATCCAATTTCTGTCTGGGCCAGATTGGTGGTTTTGTAAAGATTTGTCTGGGGAAGCTGAACTTCATATGTATGAATTAATGTGTGTTGCTTCCTTAATGTGGGATTGATACTTTGCCCAACTGACAGACTGCAGATACTCAAATACACCAGCCTTGTAATCAGTCAGTTCTCAAAACAGATCTAGTACTCTTCCGAAACAGGGCTAAATTTGTGTATAAAAATAGCCCGGTTGATAATACAAGCAGTTGTTGCTGTGGCAGGCAGCTGTCCAGTCTTGTCTATGGCCCAAGCCAAAATGACCATGGAGGGAAGTTCCCACTGAAAAGACAGCATGTTAGCTACTATCTAAAGTGGCCAATAAATACAAAAACTTATTGCTTTAATTTAATAGTCATCTGGATAGCTGCAAGAAGATTGTTCCAGGCTGAATCCCACTGTTTTATATAGTCAGAATATCCACAATTGTTTCAGGGTTTGGTTTATCTGAACCCAGAAGAGGTAAGTCATTTTGGATTTTATTTTATCCTTCTTGTGGCCAATATGAAACAGAATTTCCAGTATGCAATATTTGAATTGAAGCAAAACATTTTTTTTACTTCATTCACACTTCTATTATCCATGTGCAATGTATCCTACTTTAAAAATGGTTATATTTGGAAACTCATTTCTTGTCAAAGATAATTAAGCTATTATCTGTGAAAAGGAAAAGGATGGTAAACAGATGTTAACGTTTCCAAATTCATTTATGAATGCCCAATGACTTGAGCTTATGCCCAAACAATATCAAACCATGCTAATCCAGCTCACTTAATTGTGCTTACCCATGAGGTCAGAAAATCCTCCAACTGGCAATCGGCATGTTCCAGTAACAAACTGTAGTAATCTCATTCTCTTCTCATTATCTATTTCTTTTACAAACTGAAATAAAATAGATTATTTAAAACAATTTGCGGTATCTGCTGCCAATTCACGAAGTGTTCACAGCCATAGCTGAATATATCAAAATAACTCTTAAATCAGGAATTATTTTTAATACATTTGCAGCTTTTACAAGCTGAAATGTTTACATGGAAATATTAAATATTTATATAATTTCATTATGGTCTAAAATTTGAGACCCAGTTAGGAGTAGCACTTAAAGGCACTGGGCTAAAAACTAGGAGTCTGTGAGTTCTAATTCTGCCCTAGGAATGAAGCCAGCTGAGTGACTTTGGGCCAATCATTCTCACTTAGCATTAAGAAGGCAGCAGTGGTAAACCACTTCTCAAAAATACTGCAAGGACTTATCTATGTAATTGTCAGGAATCAAGACTGATACAAAAATGTATAAAAATCCAATTTTTTAGAAAAAGAAAATACTATATTTTTAGTTAGATGAAAATGATGCATCTGTCAACTATTAATAACTGATGCACATTCAAAAAGAGATAAAATGTACACAATAAATTTTCACCTTGGTATTTTAGCTTGTTTCTAATGGAACACTACAAAAAGAAACAGCAAAATTATTAGACCCTAAAACAATTTATTGAAATATTTGCCTGAATAAATACATTACCTGATGTTCAGACAACAAACATAATCTTAAATTTATGACATAATAGAAGAATATTAAAAAGTATTCTTGTTTCAAAAGACAAACTTGGCTTCATATCTGGAAATAGTGAAGACAATTAATTTAACCTAAGAGGAATATTATTTGAACATTTGAAGTGGATTTTACTTTCTCAGTTTAATCATCAGTAAAATTACCACATGAAAAACTGAATACTAGTCCCGCCTCAGGAATGAACACATCATAGGGTTATTGGGAAAAGAGGAAGAGGAGGAAGTATTAGGAATGTCTGCCACCATGAGTGATTTATAAAAATAATAAAGCAGGATAGAGATAGATAGATAGATAGATAGATAGATAGATAGATAGATAGATGGATGGATGGAGGGATGGATGGATGTAGATAGATACAGTTAGCTCAGGGGCATCAAACATCGTCATGGCAGAGTCACGTGACATATCGGGACTTTCCCCCCCCTTCGCTAAACAGGGCGTGGCCAGCATGTCACGCACCCAGCTTGTGGGCTGGGAGTTTGACAGCCCTGAGTTAGATGATAGATAGATAGATATATATATAGAGAGAGAGACAGATAAATGATGTTACTCAAGTGTTACAAACCTGCCAAAACCACACTATTTGTTTGCTTGTCCTGGTATAATGCCGGTAGATTGTATGTCTTTGCCAATCAGTGAGGTCAATTTCTTGCATTCCACATAAAAGCACCTGGGGGGGGGGGGGGGGAGAGGTTGGAGAAATACAACACAAGTGAAGGCCTGATTAATATACAGTATTTATTTGCCATGATTTGCAATGCAAGGGAAAAAACATCACTTAAGCCATGGTGAAGTACTGAATACAACGCTTCGCAAATAAAAAAAGGCTGCAAAACGAAGGGTTTTGTGCTGTTTATTGATCAAATCTTATACAATTTATTTCCAGCTCTGCTGCAGTCATTCCAAGTGACTTTTAATACTAGTCCTCACTTAAAATGGGGAAGCTCCATATAGCTTAGACTTAGAGGCAAGGCAGATTTCTCAATGATGACAATTTCTGCATTGCCCTGTCTCAGTTTAACTCAGTCTTTTCCTTCTCCCTCTAACTGTCAGCTACTAAAGGTCTATCTAATTTGCTACTACAGTACTTAAATTGCAAACATGCAAAAAAACCCCCAAACACCTTATACTTTAATGGCTTTTCAGATACTCTATTTATTTAGGAAAGTACCAGCAGCCAGCCATACAATACAAAATAAAACAATGGATGTGAGGAAGAAATCAGAAGAAACTTTTGAAGGCTATTTTTACACTGTATAGCTGGTAAACAAGGGAGATTGTATCCTTTTCAAGGATGCTGGATTAGCTTCAAACTGCTTTTGACAGATGGGAGAGTAAAAAGGATGGCAGTGTGGAAGTGTCCTAAAATTAATCTTCAGCTTGCCTGGTTAAAATTGACAGGTTACTAATTGCAATAGTGGTCTGAAACTCTCCCCATTCTAGCAGTAACATGGGAAACTAAAACTTTTGCTAAAATTTGGTAGCCCAGAGATTAAGGTCCAGTAGCCTTTAATAGTAGCTGTCCAGAGTCACTGTGGATAGTGAGATGGGTGTCATATAAATTTAATAAATAAATAAACCGTCCCTCAAGTTATCAGTCCTTGTGAACTGAAGTTTTTGTCTAAATTGCAGGTTTAAAGGTCTACCTCCAGCTCTTTGGCATCAAAGTACTGTAAGTACTGCTGTGATAGAATCTCATTGAATCCTTCAAAGAAAGCTTGCGTCTGCTCTTCTACACCCCGGGAAAGCCTCCATTCTGCTACCAGCCTTGAAAAGAAAATATACACTCATATGACAACAGCCAATGCACCTTGATTCAGACGAATTATAATATTAATTAAATGATGAACAATCGTAGGAATTTGAAGTCATTCACTGTTTGAAAAGATAGCACACAAGAACAAAGGAATATAGAATCTTGCAGAACATGTAGCTGAAGTGTTACCACCATGGCAAAAGAACATTATTAACTTCCAACCTTGTGCGCTTCAACCAGGACAGATAGTTGTTATATTCAATTACCGTATATAGTTCTAATGCAATTTGGACAAGGGACTTTTTCTGGGATTATGGTGAAGATTAAGGTACACATGGGCAAACTGCCATTACATACGTGGCCCTTGGACGCATACTGAAATGTAATCCAAAAATGCAGGGAACGTGTCTCATTTTCTCTCATATATTAGCTGATCAGGGCTCTGAAACAAGAGTAGGAAACTTGTGGTGCTCTAGAAATTGTCAACTACAGTTCTACAATCCCAGATAGCATGGCCAATGATAATGGTTGATGGAAGTTGTACTTTAGAGACAGAAGTTCCCCATAGCAACTCTGCAGAATAGCATGAAAGAGAAAAATGAAATTGATGAAAAAAATCTCCTGCCCTCCAGGAGTAGTTCTACTCTGTCCAAGTTGTATGCATGAATGAAAAGAGACCTATTCAGAGAATAGCAACTTGAATCCAATAAAAATTATGGTTAAAAATACTTAAAAATAATTTTGAACTTACTTAATATATTCTTCTTTGTTTTCTTCGGTAACAAGGACGTTGCTACCATTGGGTTTCAAGTCATGGCTCTTTATTTCACCTAGAATTTCTTTATCAACTGAGAAATACATTTCTAGGCCACATTCTTCAATATTGTTTTCCCTACAAAATCAATACCATGTGGTGTGATTAATTACTAAAATATTTTTTTTACAATGGATACTCTGACAATAAACAATATCATGCTTAGGACTATAATTCATAGTTTTAAAATCAGCAATCTTTTTCTGAAGCTGTGAACCATGGTTCCTTTTTATATTATTCTCTGAAGATTACCACTGAATGAGACTGGCACAATGCTATTACAACAATTAATGTAGTCAAATGATATTAATTTTTAAAAAAATAAACTAGTTGTGTTGAGCCCAATGGAGGATCAATGCATCTAACCCCTAAATCTTTCAAAATATGAAACAACATGCCAATGAAAATCAATGATACATTTAGATGTTGGCATAGAGCCCCCCTCCCCCACCCAAAGAACGTTGAGGATTTATTTGGCACAGAGTGGCATATCCTGTTTTATCACAACTTATCGCCTGATTTAAAATCTACAGGCTATCAAAATTAGAAGTATCAGTCTAAATATCTGAACTTCATGAAATATTATTGGCCTTTCGGAGGATCCCAAAGACACGGTTCTATTGGAGGTATGTAGCTAGTGAGCCACCTAGAGTCACACATGAGATGGGTGGCTACATAAATTGAATAAACAAATTAAATATTTCTATTAAAATATACATTCAAATGTGAATAGCAGAACAAGTTTTTAGTAATTATTTACTAATTATTTACTAATAATTTGGTCAAATATGTAGACATTTATTTGCATAAAGTTAATATTCAAAAAGTGGAAATAAGAAACTCACTTAACCCAGATGAGGGAATTATAGAACTCAGGATCTACAGATTCCAAGTCTTTTAATCCAACTGGTTTATTAAGGATACGTTTGTAGAAAGGTAGGGAGAAACCTGTGTCTATAAATTTTCCATGGAACAATGCCTGAAAAGGATAGAAAGTATTACTTATCTTACATTAGTTGCACTTTGCATATCTGTTTTGAAGCCTATGCTACTCTTAACCATTTGAAAGAAAATTTCATGAAAGGAATAGCAATAGTAATACCACTTAGACTTATATACTGCTTCACAGTGCTTTACAGCCCTCTCTAAGCGGTTTACAGAGTCAGCATATTGCCCCCAACAATCTGGGCCTCATTTTACCCCCCTCAGAAGAATGGAAGGCTGAGTCAACCTTGAGCCAGGTTAGAAACCTCACAATGGAATATATGCTACAATTATTGTCTCAATTATTTCTCTCCCCACCCCATTGGCAATTTTTTTCATGTTCATCTTAACAACTATCTCACTGAATAATTCCTCTGTTTTCCAATCAATGATTTTAAAGATGTTAAAGAGATTCTGTGTGTTTTCCTTGAAAATGAAGGCTAAAAGCACAAGGTCATATTGTGGAAACCGGTTGACTTTGTTCTTCTGCTGTAACGTGATTTGGAACTTCTACATAGGTACGGTAGTTTGTGATCTGTTCTATAATCAGCCCATGGTTATTTAACCCAGTGAACAATGCTGAATTATTTAACTTTTGTCAGTTATTAGAACATGCAAGTCAATATAATTTAGATACATTTAAAGTACTGAAAACATCTCTACAATTTCATGTAGATGCAACAAAAATCTGCAGCCTATTTTAACAAAGCATATGGCAGCCTATAATAATCTCAAGGTTTTTTAAGAACGTTTCAGAGTAAATTCAGACAAAAATGATTATTCTAATAGCACTGTTATCCAAGATATGCGATAGATTTTTTATCAAGGCAATGTTTTTCTTTTTACCAGGTATTAAAAGGAATAGCAAAATTAAAAGCAGGCTTTTAAATATATTGAGCATTCAAATATAAAACACTGAATGGAAGAATGGAAGAAAGATCACTGCTATCAAGGTTACCAATTTGGTTTTCTTGTATCCAATTACATATTTACATAAGGTCTGTGTCCTATTTTAAAAATAAGAAAATGGACAGAAAGTCTCGTCTTCTAGAATTAACCATTATCAGTTTTGCTATGTGGTTTTTATAATATCTTAAATGTGTTATAAGTAGTATTTCATGCACTGAACTCACCATAGCAATAAATCTACCAATAAAGCGGAAGTATTTCAGATGATCTGGATTGATGTAAGAAGCTGGGTTTATCTGTAGGCAGTAGTTATCCTTCCCTGCATATTCAAACAGGCAATACATTGGATTCAGCACTTCATGCGACAATAGAAAGAACCATTCCCTGAAACCACATAAAGAACTCACAGTCAACACCACAAAAAAAAACCACATGCACACACACAACAAACATAAAATTTAGACAGTTGCGTATACATTTCTTTGGTGTTAATACCTAAAAACACTAACAAGCTTGCATATGCCTTTGTTTTTGCATCTATGCCATGAGTTTCAACAAATCTCGCATCTGCTAGACAAGTTCATAACAAAGAAACTAGAGTTATTCAGTGATGTCTAACCGCAATTCAGGCATCAATAACAAGTAATTTAAAATGTTCAGCTTTTGGATGAAATTTGTAAGAGAAGGAACAGCAGAACCTAGGAGAGAAGTCAAAAGAGGAATCAGCCTAGAGCTGTGATGGCAAACCTATGGCTACACGTGCGCACGCGAGCTGATTTTTGGGCCTTCTGGGCCCACCAGAAGTAGGGAAACAGGCTGTTTCCTGCCTCTGGAGGGCCTGGGGAGTGGTGGAGAAGGCCCATTTTTCTCTCTCCCCTGGCTCCAGAGCCTCTCTATGAGTCTGGGGAGGGCGAAAATGCCCCCCTCCCCCTGAAGGCCAGAAATGGCCCATTTCCCAACTTTCGGTTGGACAGGAAGTGACATTTTTTGCTGTCCCCAGCCTCCAGAGCCTCTCTAGAAGTCTCTTTACAAGAAATATTTGATGATCTGAAGAGTAGGCAAGGATGATTGAATGTGCTGTACAGCTGTAACTATGGATTAATACTGCACTGAAATAAATTTTTGCATGTTAGTAGCTTCTTAAATTAGCAACAATTCCAACTGTTATCAAATTTCTAAAAGATCAAATACTGAATTGGATTCAAAGATCATCATATTTTAGCACAGAATTCGAAAGTGAAGATTTAGTTATTATAATTCTAGATCTGTTTTTCGTGAGTTTACAGAAAATATAACTAAATTTGAACCTCACAGTATATACTTTACCTATATTATATAGTATATATTTTACAGAGGGCATTAAAAAAAGCCTTTTAACATAATGGGGGCAATAATGAAAAAAGAAAAACCTCAAATTTCTTAAGCAACTTTCTACAACAAAATTTTACAGTTTTATGGGTTTTATGAATTAAGTCATACCTACCGTGCAACACCTCCATAATCTAAGCCTTCTTCTCCTGGGAAAATGACCCACAAGCGTCTTCGTAGGTCCACGGCACTAAGGCTCATTATCTTCACACGGGAAAAAAATCCAATGTTACTTAGAATGTTAATAGTTATTCACATAGCTATTCAGATTAAAGCACATGTAAGGCAGAGACACAAGCTAAATTAGGAAAAATGCTGATCAAATAATTTTAGAAAAAAAATATATTTCTTAGTTTCAAAAATTTCTGTTCATTTACCTGCTGAAATGAATCTTCAAACAGTGTTTTCCTGCTCACTGTTATTTTTATATGCTGGGGCATAGACAGTTGCTGAAATGTAAGAAATACATTTGAAAAACAAACGTATCAGATAATCATAATTACAAACATATTGCACTCTCGGCAGGAACTCACTCTCTTAAACACTCTCAGCAGGAACTGTGAACAAATTAATTACTTATCCTGAATAGGAGGCACTTTATGTTCATACCCAGCAATTTTCTTATTACAAAATAAGAAAGCTTTTTGCATTTATTTTATGCTCACATAGTGCATCTGATAAAATACAGATACAGGCAATGTCAGATATATTATATGAAAATTTAAAAAGTTGATAATCAAGAAAATCTTAATTTTAAACAATAATACGTGCAGGGAAAGATGTTACAAGTTGGTCCATAGAGTCACGGAAGAAATGTATCTACATTCATGAGAGTTACCCTCCAACAAGGCAAATCCATAATGCAAAGGACAAATGGTGAACTCACTAGAAAGAAACATTGCTATCTTCATGGTCAAAAAATCTGAATACAAAGTATTATTGTGTAATCTTTTGGAAAAAGGTGACATGCCAATTCTGTAATTTCCCCATTAACATATTTTTATAATTAAATATGTTAATCACATTGGTGTTTACAGTATTCATAAGTTCAGTAATAATTAGCACTGTGAATATTTCAAATTTGATTCCAAAATATGGATGCCTCTTCATAGCAACTGTACAAACCCAGAAAAAGACAAGGCTGTTTTAATAGTGACCAACAGGCTGCTTTAATGAGTCACCAACAAATGTTGTGGGGCAGGAAGGAGTGGCTCGTTTGTTTCGGGTCTGCATGGCATTATAGATCAAGACAATTTAAAAAAAAAGAAAAACTGCTGCAGAGTGAGAGGAACCCAATTGTCCTTTTTTCCTCTTCAACCCTTATGTTTCTGGAGCTGTTTTAATATACATCAGCCTCAGAAAATCCAGGACATAGAAACTTAGTTGCAGAACCTGATGTATAATATCAGAAAGCATTATATAAATATTTCTTACTCTGAACATACAGAGGCAATTATAAGCTCTAATTTCATTAATCATGATTTTCAATACTAATACTAATACTAAACCATGTCTTATAAACAACAATAATGCCAATGCTAACCTACACAAATCACAATATGGCATAACAAATTGCATGATTTCAGGCAAGGTTAAATGTTTTGCAGATGATAGCAAGAGCTTCATGATTACATTTCTAAAGGGAGGTATCTCTCACCTGACACCAAAATCGGAAATATTGGACCTTTGCTTTGAAATCACGAACATAGGCTATTTGAGGTCCATTGTCTCTGGAAGCAAAAATCAAGGTGACACTGATTAAGCACAAATGTATATTCAGCTAAGGATTTTACCTAAATAACTGAATAATATTGAACAGAAAAATATACTATCAGAATGCATACCAAATTTTCTCAATGGAATTGGCCCACCCCACCGGTGCTGGCAGAAACAGCCTATTGCGGATCCCATCAGCCAAGGAATTTTGGCTTGGTGCGATCCAGAAGAGCCTTTTCTGCTATGGCTCCTATCCTTTGGAACATCTTGCCTCAGGAGGTAAGGTCTGCTGCCTCTCTTTTAAACTTCAGAAAAAGCCTTAAAACCTCTTTCAGGCATGTTGTCCTAAAACAGAAGCTGCCTAGAAGTGGTTGGTACACTAACGGAGAAAGCACCTGATCTCTGCCCCTTAAACCTTTTTTAGCTTGTTTTAATTTTTGTAATTTTAATCCATTTTTATATTTATAATCTTTGAATGTTTGTTTCATTCGAATGTAAGCTGCTCAGAGTAGTTTGAACTGCAAGATAGGCATCAAATAAATTTGATTAATAAATAATAAATAAAGTAAAATAAAAATCCCTCCTCACAATCAAGTATTTCTCCATAAAAATCATTACTTAAAACAGCCATTTCCTATCTTGTGTTAAATATAAACTTTCTTTTTAGAAATAGAAGGATTTTTTTAGTCCACCTTGGAGTGACTTATATATACCATATATATTGTAATTATACAGTTGGCACTGCCCCAACTGTAAAAGAAGTCAAGGGGCATCTGGTTTCCTCCCTGATAGTACCTTAAAAAAAACTGCTGATCATCCTTGGGAATTGCAGTTTATCCCAGAAAAGATGGACTTTCGTCCTGGCATCAGAACCAGAACAAAGAGAAGGACAGTCTATTTCAGTGGATGGATTTCATCACTCAGAATTCTGGGAGTTGAAGCCCACACATCTACAAGTTGCCAAGATTAAGAAACCCTGGTCTACTTCATCCATTCCTTTTCTCTCATTCCTAACATACAACCCAGCTAGTGCAAATTAAATGGAAAGATCGGGAAAAGTGGAGAGAAAGAAGGTGATGAAGAAAGATAAATTGGAAGTCTTCTTTTCATTCTAATTTTACTGAAAGAAAGGCGAACAATTCCAAATTATAAAGTAAAAGGACAGAAAAATCTATTTGCCGATATCTGTAATGTTCAGTGTCACCCCACTTAGTTTCAAATGGATTTAGCAGTGTAGCATTTACATTACATTAAACAGTGTTCACATTAAACACTGAAAAATAATTTCCTTTAAGCATTTTCTTGTTTTGTTTTAGAAACTGCCTGAAAGCAGAAATAAACCAGACCTGCCTTGAGAATAAAGGGTATATAGAAGAGCAAAAGTTCAATATTCAGACTGGTATATTAACCAGTGTTATCAAATAATATTTTATCAGAAAGTAGCAATGTAATTTAGTATGAAAGATGACCCCACCAGTGTTGTGTAAAATCCTGTCCCTTTTTACAGGCTACCTAAACACTATTGATATTTTAGGAGGAAAAAAAAAACATACAAAGCAGACTTTCCAGTACGAGGATCGATATATGTTGTTGTTCTTCTGTTGTGATCCACAAAATATGGAATTCCATCCACAGTGAATCTCATTTCCCAGCCCTCTGGTAAAGGTTTTTCATTTAATTGACTATAAAAACAGATACAAAAGATATGAACTGCATGTTACAAAACTGATAGACTATGCAAATCATATCTGCATCTTAAACCCAAACTAGCAATTATCTGAGCAGAACTTTAATTGTCCACTACCATTTATCTGGTACTCAAAGGGATTGTGCCATTAGAAGGGAAAAAAACCAGAGACATTTAGTAATAGAATATTAAAAATGCTGCTATACCTGTTCAGTGATCAGAGGTCAATGTTTCCTTATCTACTAGATTATCAAAGAGAACAAATAACACTGTTTTCCTTACAGCTGGTATGTCTTTGCCATTCTGTTCTTTCTTGTAAAGGTCTTTTAAACTAAAAATATGCCATGACATCTGAATATTTTATAAGGTAGTAGACCTTTGTTACACCTTAGCTTTCATGTTGTTTTTCATTTTTAATCATTTAAATATTCAACAAAATAGACAGCAGAAATAATCACCATTCTTTGAGCTCATATTTCAAACACTGATGCTGCAAGTATTCTGTATGTCATATGTAATTATACTGTATTAACCAAATGTTAATATTTAAACTTTGTAAGATTTTCACTGAGGGTCCAAAGAGACAAATGTGATATCATAAAACTCTACTCAATGTGCATATGCGTTTTAAGTTATTACTACAGCACAGATGCATAGCCTTTGGAATATGATTGAACAATGCTGGAACTTACCCTTGACTCCTGGGATCTTCCCACTGTGTGATGCGAGTATTATGATTGACAAAATATACTCTGCCATTGCTGTCCGTTCTCTTTTCTGAGAGAAAATACAGTAATACGTTGTTAGTTTTGATATAAGACATGTGTAAGTAATATTTATGTGGGCTTGTTTGTTCATGGAAAATATCTCACCCAATTTATGTACCGTATTTTTCGGATTATAAGACGCTCCAGACTATAAGACGTACCTACCTTTTTTGGTGAGGAAAACAAGAAAAAAAAATCTGCCTCTGACTCCCAGCAATTTTGCCTCGTTGCAACAAACAGCAAATAGCCTGCTTTACTTTCATTTTTGTTTTCAGCATAGCTTGATTAGCACAAGAAAAAAAAAATCTGCTCCCAGCAATTTGCCTCCTTGCAGCAAGCAGCAGAGGCCCACACAGCAATAGGCAATGGCAATCCCTGCAGCCTGAAACAGCTGAGTCTTGGGAGGCTGATCCAACTGACAATCAAGTTGTGCTAATTAGGCTGTGTTGAAGCTGAAATGGGCTGTTTCTTCTTGCTGCTTGCTGCAAGGAGGTAAATTGCTGGGAAGCAGAGGCCAAAGGGTGGAGGCCAGTGGGTGGGCGGGGCTACATAAGGTGTATAAGACACACCTAAATTTTCACCCCCTACCAAAAAATATGATAAGTCTTATTGCTATTGCTATTACGCACTACATAATTTGGATGCCCATCCCCTCAAAACCAGTGTTAAGGGCCTCAAAGGAAAAGCTTAGGATACGTAATAGGAAATGAACATTGGGAAATAATGAACAAATGAACTTGCTCAAATGGAATCTTTCAGAGGATATAAGGAATTGCAAATATAGAAATTATCACCGAGAAAGCATTTTTTTTCACACCATCCAACTACATTTTGGCAGCTTCGAAATCACTTTGTGTTGGCTTTAATCTTAAACACTTTACCGTATATACTCGAGTATAAGCCGACCTGAATATAAGCCGACCCCCCCAATTTTACCCCCCAAAACTGGGAAAACTCATTGACTTGAGTATAAGCCGGGAGTGGGAAATGCAGCGGCTACTGGTAAATTTCAAAATAAAAAAAGACTGGTCAAAAGTGCGAGGACCTGTCAGAAATCACTTTTTTCAGCCCTCTGGGTAGTCCTTTTGTGCATATGGACTACTCAGAGGGCTGAAAAAGTAATTTTTGACTGGTCCTCGCACTTGTGACCAGTCCTCGAACTTACGACTGTCCTCACATTTTACATTTTTGCCTTATCTTGTCACCATGGTGAAGAGAAGCAGTTGTGAAATGAGTGACATGGTTTTAAGAATGCTGCACGGGCATAAATGTGAGGATGGTCATAAGTGTGAGGACCAGTCAGAAGTGTGAGGACCTGTCAGAAATGACTTTTTTCAGCCCTCTGAGTAGTCCCTATACACATATATCACATGACCAGCTAGCCACACCCACCCAGTCACTGGCTTGATCTAATTTCAGGCAAGTTGAAGCCTCTGTTAAGAGATACTAGGGCTGGGCAAATGTGGCCCTTTTATAACCTGTGGACTTCAACTCCCAGAATTCCTGAGACAGCCAAGCTAGGAGAACCCACTAGCTAGCAGCCAATTACAAGAAGGCTAGCTAGCAGCCAATTACAATCAGCTCTCAACTCAAGCTCAGTGCACATGGGATCTCCCTATACGGTGAGGATTTCTTTGTTTCTTTCTCCCTTTAAGCCCCACCCCCAGCCCGTTTTTGCTTCCAGGGGGCTGCAGAGAGTCTTGCTAGGCACCTCCCTCATGCCCCTAGCAAGCCTTGGGAGCCAAAAAGGGGCGCGGGGGAGGGGCGCCGCACCCCCCCCCACGCCCCGTTTTGGCTTTAAGAAGCCTCCTTGCCACTCTTGGGAGCCAAAACAGTTGCAGGGAAAAAGTCATTTTTTTCGTGACCCGAATATAAGCCGAGGGGGTGTTTTTCAGCCTGAAAAACGGGCTGAAAAACTCGGCTTATATTCGAGTATATACGGTACCTAGAAAGATGGTCTTCTGTAATAGTTATGTAGATGAAATATTTAAATTGATCTACAAACTTAAATCTTCTTTATAAGGTGCCAGTGCAAGAACAACAAAGAGTAAATCTACTTTCAGAAAAAAAATAGAGTAATGCCCCTTCAGCAGGATACATCCTGCTCACTGTTTATCTCCTAAGAAACAAAGGTCAAATTCTGATTCCGGATTTTAAACAATTATGCAGTTCTGTATGTAAAGTAGTAAAAATAAATTGACATTATGCATTAACTCCGTAAATGAAAAAAATAACATTTTATATGGCTTATACATCTCAGTGCTACCGCATATAAGCTTTGAAATCATGTCAGATAAGAAAAAAATATCCCAGTGATTACTAAATGAAATAAGTAAGAATAAATTCCAAATAAGTGATATTAGAAACTAGAATTTAAAAATATCTTACCCCATCCATGTGGCAAGGGACCAAGAGGATCAAATTCTTTACTCTGTGTGAAGTCTTGATTCTATAATCACAAGAAGACACATCTTAATAACCATTAATTAAACTGATCTAAAATCTATGCTATGCATACATCATTTTAAACAAGATTTCTCTTTCAAGACAGTAAGTTTAGATTATATGTTTATTAAGAATTAAAAGGCCCCAACACTGGCTAAGATTTTCTAGCAGGAGATAAGAAACTCATCAAGTCAATCTTTAGGTATCTTTATAAACAAAATTAATACGATACATGAAGTGCTAGGGTTCAAAACTTAAGGGGTAACTTTACAAAATAAGATTGAGTTCAGGTTAAATTCTGCAAATCCAATGAAATATTGCCAATGTGAATGTCTTTCTTGAATAAATTATGATCATAATCTCTATACTGGGCTAAACATTATTTGTATTGTTTCAAGAAAGACATAAAACTTAGTCTGAAATATCTAAGCCATAATCCTCTGAAGTAAAGAATTACTCAAAATAATATTGTAAGCAGAAGTAATTTTCCAAAACTATGTAAGGAAAAACAGTAATTTCTATGTGTATCAAGGAAATTACGTTTAAATTTTATTGTACTGCTTTGTTTTTGGAAACTTAATGGATTCTCAATAGAAATTAATTAATATAGTGTTCTCTCAATTCTTAATTTTCATTAGATAGTGTTGTGCTAATGTATCTGTTAGATTTGATTTGCAACCCCATTCTTCAGTGTTCTCACCCCATATATGAACCTCTGGTTAAATTGCTGCATAGCTCCTTGAAGCTGGCTACGCTGAAGTTGCCATTGCTCATAATTACGGACAGATTCCAGAGTTGGCCGTTGCCAAGTAGTCGTTCTGGTGAAATGGTCAACATAATAAATCCGTCCCATGTTATCTACTCGGCGCTCCCAACTAAAAAACAAGGGCGATATATTTAAATGAAAGCAGCACAGATCACAAAGTACATAGCAATCAGATAAAAAAAGAAAGAGAACGGAGAATGATGCAGTATAAAGGACGCACACACACACACACACACAAAATAGGGAGCCTTATGTTTGCATTTAGGACTTGGAGGTCCTGAATGAAAGCCAGGATATAAATCTACACACAAATAAATAAAATGGGTCAAGCAAAATAATTCCTCAATTTTACTGAAACAGTGAGGAAAGAGTAGTTTATCTTTAATTCTATCCCTATACCATTCTATTTCTCAATTCCAGCATTTTGATTATCTCTATGCCATTCTATTTCTCAATTCCAGCATCTACACTTTATTTATTCATGTCTACTTTGTCTTTAATAGCAAAAATAAGACTTTTCTTTTTAAATTATTCAAGTGTATCATATATATTTTAATAAATATATTAGTATATGAAAAATGGAATTTGATTGCTTTCTTATCTACTGAACCAGAAAAAAGATAGGGGCAGTACAGCAAATTTAACAATGCTGAATTTATACCTATAGTTCTTTTACAACTGCTTGGGAATGCCCCAAATTTCTAGATCTACAACAACAACATTCAAAAGTTATAAAACATATACCGTATATACTCGAATATAAGCCGAGTTTTTCAGCACGTTTTTCAGGCTGAAAAAGCCCCCCTCGGGTTATATTCGAGTTACGAAAAAAATGCCTTTTAAAAAGAAAACAAATGAGTAGACCCGTGTCTGCAAAAATAGAAAAAACAGCCCCTTTCAGCTTCAGTATAGGTTAATTACCATAAGTTGATTTGAACAGCCTCCCGACTCTCAGCTGATTTGCTCTCAGCTGTTTTGGGCAAGGATCTTTTTCTAGCTGCAAAGAGTACTGCTGGAGCACATTTTTTTTCCTCCTTGTGCAATTCAAGCTGAAAACGAAACCGAAACTAAAGCAGGTTGCTGGCTTTGCTGTTTGCTTGCAACGTTGGAAAGTTTTCTTTTTCCTCATCAAAAAAGGTAGGTGCAAACAATGGGAAATTTATGGCAAATGGCAAAAAAGGAGAATTCAAGATTTTAAAACACAAAAGAAAAAAAGCTCTATTTAACTAGAGAATTGTAATAATTGAGATACTATTAATTGTATATTGTGTTGAAAGCAGAAATGGTTAAGTTGTGGTTTGGAAGAATATATGGGGGAAATTATTTGGTTTATTATTATTGGTAAATATAATTAATGGATTTGTAAGAAATTGGATTGCATGGAAATAATTGGAATATTCATGTCCATATTGATTAATATACAAAAATATATTTAACTAATTGATTTATATTAAAATGTTGAATTTGTATTGAACAACTGTAATATTACATAATTAACCAATGTGAGGATGGATATAAAAATAGATGACAATGGGAAGGGGTATAATATAGAATAAAGTGCAAAATTGAATTTGATTAAGATTAGAGATGAGGATGAAGGGTAATATTGTTTTTTTTAAAAAATAGATGAGGAATAAATATGGCAAAAAGGAAATATAGAAATTGTAAATTTAAGTGAAATGACTAAACACTGTTTAAATTTGTGAACCGGCCAAATACTCTGTTCAAAGAAAATACATTGTATGTTTGTATGTGTGTTTCTAATTATTGCTATTTATTCATATTTGTTCTCTTTTATTCTTTAAAGTTTAACAATTCATTCTTTATCTTGATATCTTTATATTTGTTTGGAGTTGGGTTTTCTTCCCTTTCATCTTTTTTATTGTACAGCAATCTTTCTCCTCAAACCTACCACCTCTCTCTTTGAGAAAGGGGGGAGAAAGAGAATGAGAGAGAGAGTGGGGGAGAGAGAGAGAAAGAGGGGGAGAGAGAAATGGTGATAAGATAGGGCAAAAACGTAAAATGTGAGGACAGTCATAAGTTCGAGGACTGGTCACAAGTGCGAGGACCAGTCAAAAATTACTTTTTCAGCCCTCTGAGTAGTCCATATGCACAAAAGGACTACCCAGAGGGCTGAAAAAAGTGATTTCTGACAGGTCCTTGCACTTTTGACCAATCTTTTTTTATTTTGAAATTTACCAGTAGCCGTTGCATTTCCCACCCCCGGCTTATACTCGAGTCAATAAGTTTTCTCAGTTTTTTGTGGTAAAATTGGGGGCCTCGGCTTATATTTGGGTCGGCTTATACTCGAGTATATACGGTAATTCCCAAAGCAATAACAAGTTAGCAAAAAACAGTCCATGAGTTAATGTACTGAGAATTGCTTACCCTGGAGGAAGAGGTTCTGGCCTATCCCATGTTGTTCTTTTTTCTACATGATCTACATAATACACCCGACCATGCTGATCCACTCTTTGTTCCCACCTGGAAAAAAACAAACTGTCACATGTGAATTTATTCAAATACCTTCATCTTGTTGCTTATTTGAAAGTGACTTCTTAATCCCACTACAACTGCAATATATAATAAGTGCATTTTCTTCATTTATAGACATTATACAAACCAAAGGCTTACTTTAATTTCACATTTGTAACTCTGCTATTACTATAGTGTAATCCCTGATAAACAAAATTCTTCAAGAATTTGCAATTTAATGAATTTCCTGGATTAAAAATATTTGTCACGTTTGAACTGTTTTTTAATTCAAATATTTAGGGTGGCAAACATGGAATTTCTCATTTTAACCTCATAGTAATTCTGTAAACTATTGTAGGCTAAGAATTTTGGATCAACCACCCATCTTAATTTGGCAATTAGGATCTGAATCACTATCTCTATGATCTATGCTCTGACAGTACCTATTTCCCATCACATTTTAAGTTTTGGGAAAAGCAGAACAAAACCTGCTTGTCATTCCAGTGAATTCTATTTTATTCATATTTTTGCAGCATATATTCAAGTGTTAGACTACAATCCTTCTAATAAGCAGCAGACCATTTAGATCTAGACAATTTTATCTTTACTATATCACATTAACTTGAGAACAAGAATTTATGATGACCTAGTGGTGTTGCACCACTTGGAAAAGAGCCACACTATATTTCCCAATAATTTCTAATGATATGTTAGAAACAATATCATTTTAATTATAAACCATATTTTTCCACCAGTATTACAAAAGGCTAAGCAGTGTACCTGCTTAGCTGGACTTATATCAGCTATCTTGTTTTGGTACTGCATTCAACATTCGTTGCTATAGGAATTTTGATATTCATGTCATTATATGAGATTTCATAAAGAACTTTAAAAACTGGTTTATAGGTGGCAGAATTATATTTCTGAGTATACAAATCATATTTTGGGTGATTTCAGGCATGAAAGAGATGCAAGAAAGTGCTGTATTTCAGAGGAAAAGATGCTAAGCTACAAAGCTACTTGTAATACAGAATTGAACAACATTGAACACTTGCCCAGGTGGAAGAGGACCTTGGCTAACCGGAGGATGGGGCTGTGAAATGGGAGTTGCTGGCTGAACTTGTCTGCATATGGGTGGTGTAGCTGCAGGAGATGTTGCAGGAAGAGCTGTCCCTGCAGTTCCTCCATCAGAACTTGGTTCTGCTGCTGACGTGCTTGCGGTTGGCACAGTTTCTTCATTAGCCGCTTCTGATTCTGTGGAAGAAGGGCCATTGACACATGCTGCAGAGAATACAGATTGGAAAGAAGGCAATGATTACTTTTACTCTGATACACCAGAGAAAGCCTGTAGGTTTCTACATGGTACATGATAATAGTAGCATTATTAGACTTTTTTGATTAAGAATGGTCATGTAAAAAAGCCTTTTAGAAAATATTTAAATATCAAAATTCATTTATAACATGACATTAAAAATTGGGGATCAATTGTTTTGAAAAAGTAGCTCCCAATTAAATTTTAAACAATTCCATTTCAGAGAAACTGTAGTTTCAGAAAATTAAGATGAACAATTCGGGATATAAGTTCTCGTTCTCTTGATCACCAAAAATTGGTAGTCTTTAATGAGAATATTCACATTTGCAGGGGACAATATATAAATACATAAAATTTTCAAAGCCAGGAGAGGGTTCATGTAAGTGAATAAATAAATAAATAAATAAATAAATAAATAAATAAATAAAGTTATTTCAGTATGTAAAAATTATTATACAAATATGGTGAAATCTTCTAAACTTTAATCATCCATGTCTTAGCATTGTAAACTTCTCTTTATATAGTTTGAGAATGTTTTTCTGAAAGTTAGAAAGTTAAATAGTGCAGAGGGTAAACAATAGCAAGAGCACTTAGATTTATATACTGCTCCATAGTGCTTTAGATGCTTCTCTGAGCGATTTACAAATGTCAGCATATTGTCCCCACAATCTGGGTCCTCATTTTACCAACCTCAGAAGGATGGAAAGCTGAGTCAACCCTGAACCGATCAAGAACGAACTCCTGGCAACAGTCATAAATAAAATAAACTCTATCTGCAGACTCGGTCCTATGCTACATAGACGGAGATCCTCCAAGTCTGACTACTGTTTCCCTCCGATCAGGAGAATTTGAACACTTATCTCATATTGATATTCACATACCAACTGGAGCTGAAGGCCTACGCGGGGTGGGTGGAGGTGGTCGAGAGGGCCTGGGAGGCCTAGAAGGCTTGAAGCCACCATTTGCAATTAATGGAGAGTCACTGGTATTAGCCCCCTTGTTTTCACTGGAAACAGCAGTCTCACAATTGTCAACACTGCCACACCTTAATAGAAAGGAAAACACAATTTATCCTTGAAACTTGAAGTTGGCATCTAGATAAAAAGGGGGAGTTAAATTTCCAAATCAAATACTACATACTGTGCTATATAACAGGGTAAAGGATCACTGAAGTTATTGCAGAGTTATATGCTGACCTCCAGTGTTCCTTTTTGACAATGCCCATTGTCCCCACAGTGAAGATAAGAGCTCTTATCATTTTGCTTTGAAAAAGGGAAGGAGAGCAAAACAGGTAAAAAAAATATGCAGGTATGTTGTAAAAACTTCATGAAAAAGGTGAAATTTCAATAAGGGCAGGTTATCTGCAAAGCAATTCTTGACGTAAGAGATATCAAAGGGAAAAGATAGTGTTTGGAAAATATATCTCATTTTGCCCGAGATACTAGAATGGATGTTAAAAGAAATAATGGACTGAGATCAAAAACACTTGGGTGGGGCAACACCATGGAGATGTTTGGATGAGCTGCCTGCACAGGATCCTCGAATAGGCAGGAAGTCAGTGTAGGTCATTATGGTATATAGTATTTGATTTCATATAGTCAGAGTGACATGAATAATTCTGACAGCATATTACTGAAAGATGAGAAAGGATTTTATGGCATTAGAACATAGATACAATTTACCAGATATTAAACTGTGTCATCGAATCAGTTTATATTTATCTGCTCTCTGCTTAGTCTTTCTGAATTATTTTACTTTAAACACATATTTAAATACAAATTTTAAATGTATTTATGCTGAGTCAACTATAGCTAGGCCAGCAATCATCTAGAACTCATGGTAAGATACAACTGGAACCACCTTACCTTGTTACATTTTTTGCTTTGGAGCCATCATTTTGGTCAGGACCTTAAACACAAGGCAATACAAATTTACAACATTTATCACACTAAAAAGATATAAACATTACATAATTATACCAGGCAATTTTATGCACCTAAATATTGACACTAAATATATGATAAAGTGGGACCATAGTTGTCCCACCAAAACAGAAGAACCCAGAACCAGGAAACAGTTCTTAGTTGAGCAACAGAGGAGACTGGCAATTTTCAGCAGTAGCTCCTTTCACTTAAGCCCTCAATATCCCTCCAGTGTTGTTCTGAACCCCAACCCTAACCCCAAAATCAGACAAGCTTTTTGGGAAGCTAAGAAGAGGGAAAGAGCGTTCTGTGATTTTATATAAATTAAAATCAGAAAAGACAGGCAGTTTGTAGATACCATTGCTTGCTTTTGATTAAAATATACATTGATGATGCCTGAAAATAAACAACTGACATTTGCAGGAAGACTAAAGGCTACGGATAACACAGTCTAGAAAGTTATTTCTCAAATGGGGGAAAAATGGAACAATGGTGTCTTTTTTTTATGAAGCAACATTTTTAACTCCACAGGGAGGTCACCTGTCCATGTTATCTCTTTGCTCTTCTGCTATTAAAAAAGACAACTCTTATTTGCTTGGATTTTTTTAGTTAGCTATTTTGAGCTTCATACATAAAAATAAAACTTGACGGGATAAAATAAATATCAATTGATAATGAGAAATAATAATGTGACGTTTCTAACACAGAATCAAAAAAATATTTTTGAGAAAGAATTCTGTGAATGACGAACTGCTATATAAGGTCTAATACATTTTCCTCCAACCCGTTGCCTTTTGATATCTTGGACTATTCTTTTAATTCCTAGTTCATGTGCCTATGGTCAATGCAAATTGAAAAGGTAATATAGCTCAACACTTCTAAAGGGCCACAAGAAGAAAAACAGTCTCAGTAAAAGTAAAAAGTAGATTTTTTATTAGAAACATTATCAAAGGCTTAAGGTAGAAAAAAAATTCAAAGGAAAATAAATTGATTCTGACAAGAAAATTTTGGTGAGATAAAATCCACTAAGAGTTGATAACAATGAAGACCATTTCCTGACCACAGAGCAGGCAGAGCTTTACAATACCAGCAGAATATGATGGATGTATGCAGTATACAGAAGTTTGAGAAAAATATCTAGAAGTATTAACTAACAAACTGAATTACTGTCACTACTCTTTTGCTATTAAAAAAGAGCTTAACACATATACAAAGTATCTGGGCCATTTTTTTCATACTTCAGTGATCACAAATCAAAAGTTAGAAAGGGGGATGCTGCTGATCCTTTGAGACACCATGGCTCCCTGCTGTACGGATGGCTGAATACAAGAATTTATATTTAAGACTAGAGTCCCAGTGTCAATCATCTGAGGTCAACCGCATCAGGAAACAGAAACTGAATGGAGTACCGGAACTCTATTTTATTGTTTATAAAGGTTAACAGCAGAATCTTGAAAGCCTGGCAGAGTGGAGGCTTGTAAGAATCTGAAACCGAACCCTATCAACCCATAATAGTTGTTTGTCCAGAAACTGGCTGGTTTTCTGGTTACTCTAGACATTACTAATTCTGAATATTATTTATCACATTTGTCTGCCTCCAAATCTGTCAGGGACTTAACAAAAGTCAGCAATTACACAATGAAAACATACCTGATAAATTTAAATAGTTTAAAATGATAAAATCTAACTTAAAATCTTGACATCATGATCCAATCTGGAACATGAAACCACAACACAGTAGTAATAAATAATTGATGGCAAATAACTTCCAAATGCCTCTGGAACAGTTTTTGTCTTTCCTACTTTTGGGAATTATGTTAAAGGAAAAGGCAAGTCCGAGATTATTTTTTGGGAGGGGGGCTATTCCAAAGGACTGGGCCCCTAACCAAAACACCTTAGTATCCCAAGCAGGGTTAAGATTGTCTGGTAACTAAGACTTTAAGTCATCATGTTCATTGCAATAAAATATAGTTTATTTAAAATTATGCTATTTAAAAATAGAATTGTTCTGGCATATTGAAAGCATAAGGGTAGAGTATCTATGGTTTCCACAGACTTTTCTCACAGGAAATACCTCAGAGTATTGAGGGCTTTGTTTATGTGGCATAGATACTCTATAGGAAAATATTACTCACTTCTTATGCTTGAGGCATCACCATTAGTCAGAAGCTCGGGATCCACCTGCATACCATCTAGACAGACAGACAACTCTCCAATTCCATCAGCTGGTTCTTTGTCACCAATAAGATCCATGTTCACAATTACTTCCTCAACTATATAAAAACAGAAATAGTCTATTAAAATGTTTTAATTGCTTAAAGCTAAGCAAATGGGTTAGAATTGTTAATAAAATATTTAAATCCTCCACATATGCATTTTAAAGGGTTGCTGATAGTGTTAACTGTAATTCAATGCTCCTTTCATATTTTTTCACGTTTATCTTTATATCAGCCCTTATTGTGCCATATATTTTTCAATAGTCTATTGAAATAAATCTCATTGATGAAATGAGCTCTTACAATTGTTCCATTATTGCACCAACTGAAAAAGGCTTAGATATTTTGACATTCACCAAGAGGACCACAAATGTTTTTCAAATGTGCTACAGCAGATTTTTAACTGAATGGGCAATTCAGCAGCAAAGCTTCCTGAAAACGTTTTTGCTACTGTAGTTTAAAATAGGATTTCTAGTCAAATCACTCGACTAATATGATAAAAAAAAAATCATGAGTTCTTTGCAAATAATTTTATTTCAACTCATTTATTTCTGTATAATTTTAAGTATCAACATCCCTTAGAAATATCACCATAAATTAATGTACATTTCAAAGTGTCGAGAATGAATTAGAATGGCATTGTTTAAAATCTAAGAAATGACATCACTATTGACATTAGACCAACAGTTTCAAATATATACAAACATTATAAAATTGGGAACATCCCTCCAGGGAAGAAATGGCAAACTGAAGATGGTTTTGCTAAAAGTGAAGCTGATAACCACAACGGAATGAAGAGCCAACAAATACACTGGCTCATCATAATTCCTCTCCAGGCAAGGAGAGGACTTTAGATTGGTCACAAGTTCTTCAGACAATTGCTCCTTATGAGTTGACCCTAATTTAGAACTCAGAACATAATTGGTTCAAGTTCAAAAATATTTCCAGAATGTACAGATAACCCAATTTGAACTTGAAAGAATTGTTTTTACCTCCAAACAGATTATTTCGAATTCAATTGTTTTAATTTTGAAATTATCAGCATGCCTGTATCAGACATAGCTATGCTGTTATTATTATTATTTTTTATTATATATTATTTTATTTTTTTTAAGAAGGCTTCATGTATGTAAAAGTATATAATTTTCAGTAATTTGTTGCTACATACTTACGTTTCATATTATTTGCTTTTAGCTTCTCCTGAATATCTAGAGTGGCAGTTCCAAGTAAGATATCTGACTTCAATGTCTGGTGACTCCATACGCGAAAATGTAGCTTGCTAACAGGGGAGACAATTCTAAAGAAGCAGAAGCAATATCAAACATACTTATCTTTCCTTCATTTAAATTATGTATCAAAATACCACAGAGAGGTCTATTTTGAAAAAAGTTGCTAATAGTTTAAAATTTTGAAGGCTGGAGTTTTTAGGTAAAATATGAACTGTTACCAAAATGCCAGTCGTTTTACTATGTTAGCTTTCTTTTTAATGTTTAGGTTATTTTACATACATTAGGCAGATTTATACTAGTATTTCCAGCTGCTGATCAAACATTTTCTGAAAGAAAATATCAAACAACTGTGGGAATATTCAGTGTGGGATATAATCCAACATACAAATCTGAGTCTTTTTTAATTATTTCAAAACAATATAATGAGTAATTTTGAGTTTTTTCTTCCTACAACTGTTTACCCTACTCTAGAAGTCATTCCAGTGGATTGCTTCTTTTTCTTAGCAGCTAATAATATTATGTCAAAAAAACTGTTAAGGTTTTGACATTTGCTTTGCTTAAACTGAAATGTACTTTGTCAATTTTGGCCTTTAATTGAACTGAAAGGAGGTAAATTTCTGCAAACTATGATGTCCGATACCTACAGATCATGCAACAACTATTACAGTATTGATCATTCCTGGATTTGGCTTTTCTTGAAATGTTTTGGCCTTTTTGCTGGCACAATATACATATAGTAGAACATCCAGAATCTTAGAAGTATCTTTAGAAATATTTGTTTTATTAATTTTCAGTATTTTTATTCATTATTTTAATGGATGCTAAACTAATAACTGATAAACACGCTGTTACTGAGAAACAATTCATTGATGTTTCTTCTGACACTTCCTTGTAAAAAAAAAAACAACTTCTCCCTGGCAGTATCTTCCCTGAATTTTGAATTAGTGTGCACAATAAGTGCCAAGAATTTAAGGAGAAAGCTATGAACATACTGATTCCATTTGCAACAGTTAGTCAATGTTTTTCTACAGTTGTGGTTAGAAAAAAGTAAACATCAATCAAAAGTAAATGTGAAATGACAATTGAAAGTAACTACCTTAACATGAAACCTGGATTTCAGGAGTTATAGAAAAGTTAGCAAGGTTCCCATTTAAAATAACTAATTTCACTTCCAATTAAACGGTATTCTTTTATAAAGTTGTAATGGTTGCCATTGTTGGCAAATACATCAACGTTTAGTAAATATTGATATATCTACTTCTTTCCCCGTTTAATCCCAATGAAGTAACTTGTTTTATTCTTTGGGGTCAGGAGGTTTCAACAAATTCATTTACTATTTTAGACAGTCATGGCATCACATAGCCTGAGAACTCCAGGCATTTATTGGGTTTAGAAGGCTGCCCAAATGGAGACTTTTTCTCCATTTATTTGGAGCCCAATATAATTTTTAGGCAGCAAGTAATTATGTTCTTCCTCTCAGATTAATGAAAATAGGAACTCCTAAGATGTTTGATAGGTTATGTAAACTTGGTAAAATGTGTTTAAATGTATCCAACAAATTTAAATAAACAAAATTCTGTATGCCCATGAACATGTATACTCTTTCTTTATAAGCACTGCATTTTTCCATTATCAATATTCATCCCACAATATTATCTGATTGCATTTCTATTTTTTCTTAGAATGTAATTATATTTCTAAACTTACACTGTAAGATGCTGTTTCCATTTTGGACTGTTGGTATTGTTGCATTTTTCTGTCTTCTTTGACTGACCATCAACCCAAACTTCCACATATGGGCTGGGTCCGAACCACTTGTTTTTGTTTTCTTTCAATTTTGCCGAAATAACTTGAAAAATAAGAGAGAGAACAACATGGTCAAAAATGACTTGCAGATAGGTATCACATTGTTTCATATTATTCAGTTTTTTTTAAGTCAAGGAATGAAGCATTTATTACAGCAGAACTAGATCAAACCTAAACTGAAAAATTGGAAAGACATCCAATATTTAAAACAGATAGCAGCATAATAATACAGATTATAAACACTTTATTTAGAATGGAGGCTGGAAAGTATGTTATAGTTCCTGAAGCGTGCATTTTATTTGAATAAGCTAAATATGAGAATGAATATTAATATATGTTTATATTCACTCCACCCACGTACATATGTATAGTTTCTGACATTTATAGGTTGCTTATTAGTCAAAATTATATTGTGTATAGAACAATTTTTTATTTTGTATGTAGCTCTTATGGAGTTTCTGAAGGCTATTATTTTCATTTAAAAATTGTTCTATGCTTATTTTTAGGTGCTTAGAAACTTAAATGTAAGTGTAAACAAATTTAATGTATGTATGTATATATGTATGTATGTATGTATTTGTATCCCATATTAATTTTACAAATAACTCAAGGCAGTGAACATATTCAACGTATCTTCCTCCTGTTATTGTCCCCACAACTACGTGAGGTTAGTTGGGGTAGAGAGAGTGAGGCCCAAAGTATATAGTGATATCAATAAGCATAGTCATGTGAAAAATATACAGCCCATTAAAATCTTGGAGTTTTTCCAATACATTTCAACATACATATATTTGATCTTCATTTCAACTATATTGATAAAGGGGATAGAATACAATGAATACCATGCACCATTTACATTTTATAATCCATTGTGTAATTTAAACAAACATAGATGAAAATTCTGCATGGAGGAAAAAGTAAGCACATTGCTATATTTATTGCTAGCTCAGCTCAGGTGGACATGACATGGAGATTTCAAACCACTACCGAGGCTAGTCTGTCCAAGCAAGTTCAGCAGAACAGCAGAATGTAAGATATTGAAAGCAGTCTTTAAGATTCCCAGAATTGCATCACATGACCTACAGGTAGCTCTTACCACTGCTGATGTCACAATGCATGAATCTATTATTAGAAGGAACCTGTACCAATTAGATCTACTTAGAAGAAATGCCAGGAGGAAACGTTTGGTATCCAGAAAAAAATACCAGGGCAAGACTAAAAGTTGCTCCTGAACACCTAGGCAAAAACCAGAATTTCTAGAAAAATGTGCTTTGGAGAGATGAACCAAAGATAGTGTCACAGTACTAGAACAAATGCTTAATGAAAATCAAAGACAGCATTTCACTAGAAGAACCTGATACCAACTATAAAGCATGTTGGTGGAAATGTTATAGTTAAAGGTTGTTTTGCTGCATCAGGGCCTGAGACACCCACCATCACAAAATTTTGTTTAGTTTGTTTGCTTGCTTATTTTTCTCTATTTATTAAATTTATCTGCTGCCCATCTCACCACAAGGTGACAATATGAGGAAGGAAAGAAGGAAGGAAGGAAGGAAGGAAGGAAGGGAAGAAGGAAGGAAGGAAGGAAAGAAGGAAGGAAGAAAGATAGGAAGATTTCTGGAATGGGCAAGTCAAAATATGGATAAAAATCTCACTTAGAGGTTATGGGGGTGATCTGACACAGGTTGCAAGAAAGCCCTCAAACATTGCTGAAAATTTTTTTTCTATGGAGAAATGGGAAAAAATATTTGCAGTCAATGTCAGAGACCACTTGACAGTTATAAGAAACACATACTTGATGTTGTTTCTGCCAAATGGGGCAATGCCAGTATTAGATCTAAGTATTATATATTATTCTAAGTATTATATATTTTAAGTATTATATATATAGATCTAAGTATTAGATCTAATTTCACATGATTGTATATATAAAAAATAATAGTGACAGAATGAGGCTAACAGCTAACATTCCCCTTAAAAACATTTTGCTTTGATATTAACATCGCTATATGAGCTCAGTTTGATTTAAAAAGTGTCAAGTCTCTCACTTCAATTACAAAAATGCAAGAGAACATTAGTTTTTGTCATCCCTGCCAAATTTAGAACACCCCTGCTAAGTAGTGATTTTTAGGCCAAGCAAGAAGAAATTGAGCTTATGCCACAAGATTAATACTCAACGTAACATAACTTTCTTTTCAGAAATGTTAAACCATTTGTTTGTTTGTTTAAATTTATATAGCTGAACAATCTCAGATTTGTGGCTCAACTGATTAAAACAAGAAGAAACAGTAAACAAAATTAAACAAGAACAGTAAGTATATATACTGTATATAAAAAAAACATTAGGGCTCCAGCCCAGGCCGTTCGCGCTGGAAGGTAGGACCTCAACTGGAAGCCAGGAGGTATCTGCTGACACCGTTGAGGCGGTCCTCAGCGGTATCAGGCGTGAGCCCTTCTCGCTGGTAAGAGGGGCTCAACCAGATCCCTGTGAGCCCTCCAGAAGCTGTTAACTGGAACACAAATTTTTTTACCAATTTATGTGGAAGCAAAAGCAGAGTCAGAAATGGTCAGCTCAGTAAAATCTGTCCTTATCTGAGAAGCAAGAGGAAGAGGAGGAGCTTCTCAAATTGCAGACTCAGTCCGGGACAGATGACGGAGTTAACCCATTCCTGACTGCTGACCCCATGCTGTAGTAGAATGTATTTGGTGACAGTATAATTAACCCATCACAACCCATACAGGTAGTCCTCATTTAGCAAAGACATTTGGGACTGGCAACTTGATTGTTAAACAAAACGATTGGTAACTGAAATATGATTTCAGCTCTCACTTCAGTTTTCCTTTGCTTTACAGTTTTGTGAAGGTAGTAAAAGCAAGGATTGGTTGCAAAGTTATTTTTTCATTAGTATCGTCACTGTGAACAGTCAGTAAAGGAGGCAGTCACTAAACAAGGACTATGTATACAGCCATCTAGTAGGTTCTGCACCACAGCCAGATTCCCAAGCATGATGGCAAAGCCATGTCTTCAGAGTCCTTGGAAAGGCTAGGAAGGTCATGGTAAAATGGCCTCTCACTTTCTGCCCCAACATCATTTGACCAAATGTATTCATATTTTTTATCAGCAAGGCTTCTTTATGAGGGTTGCAATGTATGCAGATGCACTGTCCCTAGTGCAGAATATAGAATATGCATGGACAAGGGCACAAAAGAAAGGAGGGTATCGTTGCCTGCCTCCATCCCCTTGCATTCACTCAAGGTTTTCCAGAGGGCTGATGCACTCATAGGCCAGCACAGTTCAATGTTAGCTAATGGCGATGTTAGCTGATGGTGTTGAGTGCCCATTAGCTAATGCAGCTCTATAGGTCATCACGTAGAGCACGCCAACAAAGTCATATTCCTAAACAGGATTTTAATGCAAGATGACTTCCATATCCGCTATGTTTCTTCTAGATACTTTTATTTATTTTTTTAGTTTGGAATTTCCATCTCAGTACATATTTTTAATGACCTGAGGAATCCCTATATTATGTTAACAATAGTAGTAGCTCTGATAGCACATGGTACATCAAATCTTTTTTCAGTTTCTTCTGACCAAAATCTGTCCTTCCCTGATCAAATCATACCAACACTAAGAGCTATATTAGCAACAACATATAAATGATGGTAATGCCCATGGAAGAGGTTTAAAAAAGAAAAACTGCTTTAAAAAAGCATTGCCTTCAGAACTTCTAGTTCAGAAAATAAAATCTGTCCAATAGAGAGTATAAACTTTTGCCTTTAGTGTCATAACTGATTAAAGAAAGACTTTCATTTAGAAGTCCCTAATATATGCAGAAGTCATGAGTACTTAAAAAGGCAGGCAGTGTTTCTAAAATATTTCTAAAACAGAACAAACTTTAAAAAGAGAATACAGCATATATTCACAATGATACCCAAGAACTTCTCTAGTACAATGGACTACTGTACTTTTACTTTGGATTATTGCAAAATCCAAATGAGAAGTGACTAGAGATCAAGTGATCATAAGCAGAGCCTCCCCCCTCCAGGAATGGATACACAAAATGAGTTTGTATAAAGCCCCCACCCCCCACCCCAAGCCATGACTGCCATCTGCTCTTTAGGAGTGGCAAGTCCAGAAGGACACACAATTTGTGCAACAGCTCTATTGAGTACTACCCAATGACAGTTAAAGAAAGCAACTCTCTAGAACCAGGGGACCCCAAACCCAGGGACACTTTCTCTATATGGGGCTGCCCTTGAAGATCATCCCAAAAAATTCAAATGGTCCAGAATGCAGCAGTTGTCATCTGGTAGGATCTAGCAAGCAAGCTTTCACCATAGCTTCATCTACTGTATGGAATAGGGTAGATACAAAGCCGATAGGGAAAGCTGTATCTTTCTTGCTTCATGAATGCTGTTAAGACATAGCTCTTCCCTGAGGCATTGTGTCATATGTAAAGTGAGCCAAGCTTTTTTTTTCTTGAGAGGATAATACCATGGCACTGGTGACTATTAATCTTGCATTTTTATTATTGTATGTTTGTTTAATTCGGAAAATAATTATGTGGCTAGGAAGTGACACTGATCTGATAGCACATAATGAATTAATCAATTTGTTAGCTGCCTAATGTTGTTTTATATAATGAAACATGCAAGATTTTCGAACACAATAAAAAAGAAACAGAACATATTTGGTGATGCTGTCAAAGAGACAGTATCTGAACCAAACCACAGGACTGATAGACAGACTTACCAGTTACCTGAAGCTGTGATTTCATAGTTGGTCCACTGATACACTCTGATTTTGACCCATTCCCGGCCATATCATAGGAAGGAACATGAACCTAAGTAAAAAATTCAATAAAAATACTATTTTAAGAACAAACACTGCTACTCCTTAACAACATGGTAGAACAGTCAAGTGTATATATAAACTGGTTAAATCAAGGGTGCACCAGAGGCACATACAATCAATAAAGAATATGTGTTGATAAAACACAGAAATGAAGTAGTAATATTAATTGAAAGTGATTAAGACTATTAACACAATTATTGTCAATGGCTCTGAATATTTGGTAGGGTAAATAATAAAAATGGTCTCCTTTTGTCCTATCCCAGATAGATGCTTGTTAGCAAAACAACCAGTAGCAAGGAAAGGAGCAATATGGACAGTCTAGAAAATGAAATATAAATAAATAAGTAAAAATAAAGGAGAAAGAAAAATAAATTTGCCTTAACATGTGACAAAGTAAAGTTATGCAAATTATAAAGTAGAATAATAATTACTATAATGCCAGGAAAGTCAGTTCCAGAAAAACAATCACTAGATTATTTTTATGACCACCATGCCTCCTAGTTCAACATATTGCATTTTACAACAGTATTTGACCTAAAATTTAGATAGCCATTACATTTGTTAAAAATAATGTCAGGATGATGAGGTCCAAATTTACATAAATGAAAGACTACTATGAAGCTGAGTATAAATTATTTTTTGGTTGTTGTTTTAGGAGTTAAAGTAGATGGCATTTCTTCCATTTTCAAATACATCAACTTCTTACAGTGGTTACACATAGGTTTTGAAAGATATCTCACAGAAATCAATAATGAGCAACCCTTCACAACAGCCAAATAATTAACTATTCAAACATTTTATCTGATATATTAATAACATGTACTTGAGCAACTATTTTTCCCACTCCAGTATTTACCTAGATTGGTTGCTTTTGCTTTGCACGGTTATCTGCAAGGCAAAATATTAATCTTCATAGCTCCTACATTATGTGGAGAAGCTCAATATCTTCATTTTTTTCTTGTGAAAAGTCTATGCTTTTTAAACTTGGATGGCTAAACATATTAGCAGTTGAGGAGTTGCGAGAAGAATCTAAAGTTCCACTTCCAAATCCTTATGTTCATGAATGTGTTAATTAATTAGTTAATTTTCCAATCTTTATGTCACCCACCCACCCCTTCATTTTTTTGGAAATGCACAAAGAAAACAATGGAGATATTCTTCTTACTAACTAATATGACTTTCTATTAGGGAGGAGGAGTACTCCGGCAAAGTGACCCATTAACATGTGCTTTGTTTTACACAAAAAGGACCCATGAATAATTCATACAAATGAGCATAATAACTGTACAGGATAGAAAGAAGCCAAAACCTCACGTATCCTTCATTTTCCCTGCAATCAATTCTCAATTCCTACTTCCCCAAAGCAAATATTTCTGATGGTGAAAGAATACATAAAATCTTTAATTCACTAATTTTGCAAAGAATAAGTCTGGTTTTGCTTTAAACAGATCTATGGTACGACAAATGGAATAAGTGTGTACTCTTCCCCAAGAAAACAAAACTGACTCACATTGGGCTTTTTGGTGGGTTGTTGTTTTTTTTCAGAAAAAAAAATGCAGGCATAAACCTGTGAATGACTATCCTTAAAGGTGGAGTCTTCATTGTATTCTTTCCAGTATTAGATAAAAGTTGGCTGGTTATTCTGCCCTCAGTCTCCAGCTGCAACATGGAGATCCTTAAGGCAGTGATTAACAATTAAAGACAATGTTTAAGATTGTTTGAATATTTTAAAGTATAATAATAATTAAAAGGTTTCTGCATAAGCCAGTCTTGGTGGTCCCAGAGGTTATAGGTATACTGGCTGCTGTACGAAAATTTTGTTTGAAAGCTCTTAGAATATATGCATATTGACAAAATTTGCAACCGTCAATTACAAAAGACCACGCTGCTTGGATGCACACATATATTACACTGAAACATTACAATATCCCTTTGGAAGAACTCAATGTGTATGAAGGCGAACACTAGCTAAAGAACCGCAGCTCTGATTTTATATTTTTGTGTACATAATAATAATATTGGCATTGACAGAAATCACTAATTGCAAAAGGCAGCTTTGCTTGGAACAACTTACATCCTGTGGATGATACGTTTAACAACATCAGCCTATTCCAAGTTAAAGGATTTGGGAAGGACTCAGGAAATGGGCAAAAAAGCCAAATCCAGACTGAACATATGGGCTATATGATGATGAACCATAATAAATCCTTAGTTAGGACTTGAATTGTTAAGTTTCCACCAGTCTTATACTATGAATCTAACTGTAAATTACTCACACATAATAATAATAATAATAATGTATTAAATTTATTTGCCACCCAATTCCGTAACTAATAATAACTAATATTCTGCTGAGGAAATCTGCTTCTTATCTCAACTAACTTTAAACAAACAGTAATTCAGTTTCAATATAACATTGGTGTTATCAACACAAATCTGTATTCATATCCAGGAATATACATCTCTCTAATCTGCCTTCCTTCTAAAAATGTTATCTTTGTTAAAAACAATTGAACATTATGATTTCCCTTCCCACTAATTTTAATCACACGAAGCAGTGCTTTTTTGTAAAGCCACAATATATGTTCAATCAGCACTACAAGGACAGGAATAAGTAAACTTGCAAGAAACCAAAATGAATAATCATCTAATTTTCTAATCAATTAAGTGAGATTATTTAATCAGGGTTTTTTTACCTTTCTTGTTGGAAGGACACTGCAGAGAGCCTAAGGGTTGTACTCTCCTATTCTATATTGCCCCCTCCTAATATGATTGCAAGGATATTTGAGACATTTATTTGTATATATCCTGCCATTATTATTTTTATAAATGACTCAAGGGGGCGAACATAACTAATTTTCTTCCTTATTTTCCCCACAACAACAATCCTGTAAATTGAACTAAAAGAGAGTGACTGTCCCTATGTCACCCAGCGGCTTTCATGCCTAAAGCGGGATTGGATCTCGCAGTCTCATTACGATTTTGATTACCATTTGTCCAAAATATTATTCAGAATTCCTGACCTCATTAAAGAAAAAAGCAGCTACCATTACTTTTTCTGTGATTTAAAAACAAAACAGTATTTTGCATGGATAACAGAATCTGATTTTTAAAGAAAGTTGAGATCTTCATAACATAAGCGTGTTTTTACGTAAGCTGGACATTACCAGAAAATCCACGTTTACAGGTACAACTGCATATTTCTCAAATCTCACAATTAAAATTATGCAATCTTATTTTAGAAATTTATTTCTTATCTGAGGTATGGAAAATCTGAGTTTTTACTACTTGAGAGTACTGGGAGATGAAAGTCCCATTAATTAAAACTTGAAATTAAAATAAAACCCAGTAACTAATTGGTCTCAAACTGTAAAGATATCTGAGATTTGAACACAGCTCCACAGAAACACAGATTGTCTCACTACAAGGAATCCTTCTGGAGGCTAAGAAGCAATTATAACTGATTATGGCACAATAAACAGTGTAACTTCCCTTCCTTTTAATAGCTTATATATACCACTATAACACATATTATAACAATAAATGATTATTTTGTTCACTGAAGACTTCATTCTTTACTACTATACAATCTAAATTTTGAGCTCTTACAAATATTATTAATAAATTTTGAACAAAGAATGAAAATCATATTGTTCCTAAGTACTAGTATTAACTGCATAGATTAATAAGTATAGTTTAATGACTATAATTCATAAAGATTTATTATTTTTTATTTCTGGTTCATAATCTAAACAACTGGTATGTATTTGGGGGAATAGGAATTTGGAATAATTTTGTAGCTTTGATGGAATTAGTGTGGAATTCTTATATTTTGAATTTATCAGAAATACTTGATCATGATTCCTCTTTCAAAATGAGAACCAATATAGAGGTTAAACTGTCAGACTAGGAGTGTGAAGCTCTTACTTTAGTCTGTCTTCAGCAATGGAAGCTCACTGGATGACTTATGCCAGTTGTGTTCTCTTAGGCCAACCTATTTTACAACATTGTTATTGTGAGGAATAAGAGGAGGAAGCACTCTGTCAACTTGAGCTCCTATACAAAAGGCAAAATATAAACCTAGTAAAATGTTTTTAAAAATTGGAAATTGACACTTTAATGGATATTTTCTTCTGATGTTTTCAAGTTTTCCTATCAGGTGCGACTGCTTTCACTCTTATTTAGATTCCTTGATGTTCTGCCTCTGAAATTCTCAGACAGTATGCCTAGATCCTGCTAATCTGGGAAAAAGGAATATAGTACTTTAAGTATCCACCCCTTAAGAAAAGAAATAAAATATGACAGATTACTTTCTAATGCAGAAATGGAATGCAATTTTAGAGGAATTTCTTTGTTACAACTTTCCTTCTACAGTAAAGCTTCCATCTTTAAAAATATCAATATTTACATTTATTAATAATCTATTTTACCTAGATTTAAAGCTAACTATAACAATTAGTAAAAGAAAACAATAAAAATCTAAAGTTAAATAATATGAAACATAAATACATAGAAATATAAATTCAGCACATACAGATCCATTTTAATCTACAAAATGAATTGCAATTATCTCAGAAAATAAAAACAAGTGCTACTAGAGAACAGCTGGTTAAAAATGATTAAAGAGTAGGGTTCTCTGTAGGCATTCTAAGAATTTTTTTATATAAAGCATTTATAAACCTTTATATAAACTTTACAATGAATGTTTGTGTTTAACATATTCAAACAGTATATTTTGGACTTTTGATATGACATCAGTTTGCATTCTATGGGTTCACAACAACAATGACTAACATCAACTTGGCAACAATGTGATTCTCACTAGATACTTGGCCAGAACAAAATGTATTAACTCCTATAATTTTCAAAATATAAACCAAATATTTTACTTAATGAAGTAATCTAATATTTGTAAAGGAGGAAACCAAATTATACTTCATAGTATGCTAGAAAAAGATAAACCTCTTACGTACCTTGCGGGACCTAGTAACATAACCCCCGACTGAAAGGACTAGGAGGGAGGGCAAGCAAAAAGCGCACATTGCTTCTCCTGTCCCATGACCATGCTGCATTGGGGAAGGAAGGAAAGCAAGAAGCAGTAAGCACTCCAGCTATCACCCCTCGGGATGAAGCTATCTATGGAGACCAGGCACACTCGTTGGAGTATTTGTGTGTCAGGTATTGGCAGCTGAAACAACTCTACTGCAGGGGTATCAGCTAAAGAGCTATTCCTCTGCTCTTTCCCCTATGGGAAAGGAAATTAGGGGAATTAGTTCTCTAGTCAGCATATCCAAGCATAAAAGTATGGGGTGAAGCCAGTCTTTTTGGTGCTGGGACAACCAGCACTAAAAAGACCATTTTCCTCATGCCCTTCTTTATCCTACTTCTCTTGCCATGGATAGCAAGAAACTATCCTACTTCTCTTACCAGGGAGAGCAGGATTGATAAAAATGATTCTTCTGCTGACTTCTGAAGTTGGCAAACGGGCAGTTTCCAGGCTCCAGAGGGCCTCCAGGGGAGTGGGAAAGTCCGTCTTCGCCCTCCCCAGGCTCCTAGAAAGGCTCTGGAGCCTGGGGAGAATGAAAAACAGGTCTTCCCCACTCCCCCCAGGCCCTCTGGAACCTGGAAACAGCCTGTTTCCCTGCTTTCGGTGGGTCCAGAAAGCCCGAAAATCAGCTGACTGGTGTGCGCATGCGTGCCAGAGCTGAACTCATACGCCCACCGATATGGCTCCACATGCCACCTATGGCATGTGTGCCATAGGTTCGCCATCACGGGTATAGGGCCTGATTATGTGAAGGATTCTGAAGAAAATGTAGATCTGTTCCCAAACCTGGGTTAGGATAAATGCTGAAACTATGTTAGTTTTGTTGTTGATGATTATCATTTTGGGTATATTTGGTTGTTTTTCCTCTTCCATATATATAAATGTCTTTTTATTGTTTAGTTTTTCTCTATGGGAAAATTATCACACAATTATATGCAACTGTTTGCAATTTTCTCAATGACAAATTACCCCAGAGACTTTCAGGAATCAAGTGGTCTCCAAATTTAATAAATAAACAAAACCCAGCAAAGAAATAAAAGATTACAAATGTACGCTGAAAACTTTTCAAGTAGGTAAAACTTCTATTTTATACACATACACTTACAGTTTAACTAGTCTCCTTACCAAGAGTACTTTGAGACAGGAATAGAATATGGTATCTGTTGTCTCAATCTAATCTCCCTCACTTGGCTTTTATTATATTTGCAAGGCAAGCTGTCCTGTATTTTTATTCACAAAAATGCCTCTGTGTACTGTAATCATTCTTAAAACATAAACATGTTGTATGGATGTAACTAACATCATGACTGGATGAATGCCAACTTCTGGATGGGGAATTGGATATAAGAGGGAACATTCTGGGGAAGCTGAGGGGATTGACAATTTCAATATTTGTGACAAATTTTATATCCCATCCTTTCACATCGATTTAATCACATTGATTTAATCTTCGTGTTAAATCAACGTTCTGTGAGTGATCATGCCTACACTGGTAGGCACTGTATGAATAGACACCACCAGCCATCTGCCTATTCATAAAATGATTATCAGAGAGATATTTTGAGAGAACATCCAGAATATGCCTCTAAATTAGTATAGTGGTGCCAGAAGCTATAGGACTCAAATTATAACATAGCTAAATACTGAATATTACTTAGCACTTCTATTTGTAGTCTTTCAAAGATGCCATACACATTTGCAATTATACTGCAGGAAATTCATATTTTAGTATATTAAGATTTAACTTTTTTTTAAAGATTGAAGTCTGTAAGAATTTGAACTCCAATAAACAGATATAATTTTCAATTCCAAACACTTGTCTGGAACTACATATTTATGAAACTCTGGACTCGCACCATTAAATAACTAGTTAATCAACAGCTATGATATATCAAGTTCATGTTTCAGACCAACACATTAAGAATGTAAAACCTAGACTCAGATAAAAATCTGTCCTTTGCTACAGTTGGCCCAAGTCAAATAATGACCAATATCCTCAGGGGCAAAAGGCTGAGCTCAGAAAACTCCAGGCCACCCTGGTAATAAACCAATTTTCTGTGGAAGGAAAAAAAAGGAGGACCTGGATCTACCAAAAGACAAACCTTTGTGGAATTTTGCAAATATCCTTCTGAACATTCTTCCCAGTGAGGCTGTCCATTCCTGGCTTGACCAAATATCTCAGACTGAAGGTGGGAGAACTGGGGAGTTTGGAACATCTCTTTCTTCCTCTATATGAAACATATACCTAATAACTAATGGTTACTAATTGATAATATTTTATGTATAAAAATATTGGACAGTGTGGATCCGTATTTCTAGAATATGAGCTCAAACTTTTGAACATACCAAATTGGGAAAAAATAATGCTCAAAATATTTTAATCATAAGTCTATAAATCATTTCACACATCTGGATGTTTATCAGAGTGAATACCAGCACAGCACATTTAATCATAATGGACAGATATTCAATATTTTAATGAGCTCTCACAAATAAAAGGAATTATTATATAAAAAATAGACTATAGTTTACAAAAATTTAAGTCATACAAATTTGGTAATTGTATTATGAGTTTACCTAGCTTCAGCCCACATGGCTCATATGCATGGAGATCACAAAAGTTAGGGAAATAGCTAGGCAGTAATCTCCAAACCAATCTGAATCCCAAAATTCATCCAAAAAGCATTGAAGAATTTCGTTGATGTTTCTTCGTAGAATCTAAAACAAAATTTCAGATTTTGTATACAAGGAACAATAGTTTCTTCTTCATTATTTCAAAACAGATTAAATGCAATGAATCCAAATTACTCCAAACAACTCACATAAATTTATCCAAGTGTGTTATTTGCAAAATTACATTAATATTTTATGCTGTTTGCAGTAATTTACATCATTTGTGTGACAATACAACTATGCAGATGACATAAAGTCAAGTAATTATGTCATGAAATTCAGATCTAACATCATCCTTTCCTTCTAAATGATTGTTAAACTGAGGTTTTACTGTACAAGTAATCACTGATTTACAACCACAACTAGAACCGGAATTTCCAGTACTAAGCAAGGTGGTTGTTAAGTGAGTTGCACCCAATTTTACAATCTTTTTTGCCATGGTTATTAAGTAAATCACTCCAGTTGTTAAGTGAATTGTGTGGTCCTTAAGCAAATCTGGCTTCCTTATTAGCTTTGCTTGTCAGAAGCCAGTTGGGAAGATTGCAATAGCGATGACATGACACCCCCCAGCCCCCCCAGTATGCTGCATCCATCACAAATACATGCTAGTGGGCAAGTGCCCAAATCTTTATCATGTGACCGTGGAGATGTTGCAACAGTTGTAAATGTGAGGACCAGTCGTAAGTGACTTTTTAGTGGCATTGTAAATTTGAATGGTTGCTAAATGAATGGTTGTAAGTCAAGGACTATCTGTACTTATATTTTAATTAGCAACAGCACTTAAACTTATATACCTCCCCCTAGTGCTTTACAGCAAGGGTCCCCAATCCCTAGTTCGCAGCCCAGACCTGGTCCTTTGCCCATTGGGAACTCAGCTGTACAAGCAGTAGGTGAGCACACAAAGCTCCATTTGCACAAGCAGTGGATGCACATGTGAAATCATCCCCTTTTCCCTCCCCCCAGTCCACGGAGCGTGAAAGATTGGGGACCACTGCTTTATAGAACTCTATGGGTAGTTTACAATGTCAGCATATTGCCCCCAACAATCTGGGTCATCATTGTTAAAAGAGCTATAAGAGAATATTCTAATGTCACCCCTTCAAAACAGGCCATGTCAGGGAACAAGCACAAGGAGTACTGCTTCATTGTTGTAGGATATCACAGGATCTTCAAAGCTTACCAGCATTTCCCTCCATTCCCACTTACAACAAACAGAATTGAGAGGTTATTTTGAGTCTTTTCTTATGTTCCCACCTTCTGACTTTTTCTGAACTGTTACTTATTTTTTCAACTCTTGCATTACTTTGTCAAAATATATACAATCTTGCATTACTTTGTCAAGATATATACTCTAGATATATACAGTAACACATCTAATCATTAAACCAGGTTTCAGATAATTTTGAGAGTTCTTGACTAGAACTTAATATTGAATATGTGGCAACAAATAAATTCTATCAACTTATAGCCTGCTTCATATGTACAGTGAATTTAAATTTAAATTTCTAGGTTCTATCATATTGCAAGATCTAAAATGGACAGCTAACATCAAAAACATCATCAAAAAAGCACAACGAAGAATGTTCTTTCTGCACCAACTCAGAAAGCTCAAACTGCCCAAGGAGCTGCTAATACAGTTCTACAGAGGAATTATTGAGTCCGTCATCTGCACTTGTATAACCGTCTGGTTTGGTTCTGCAACCCAACAAGACAGACACAGACTTCAGAGGATAATTAGAACTGCAGAAAAACAATTGCTACCAACCTGCCTTCCACTGAGGATCTGTATACTTCATGAGTCAAAAAAAAGGGCTGTGAAAATATTTACAGACCCCTCGCATCCTGGACATAAACTGTTTCAACTCCTACCCTCAAAATGACGCTATAGAGCACTGCACACCAAAACAACTAGACACAAGAACAGTTTTTTCCCGAACACCATCACTCTGCTAAACAAATAATTCCCTCAACACTGTCAAACTATTTACTAAATCTGCACTACTATTAATCTTCTCATCATTCCCACCACCCATCTCCTTCCACTTATGACTGTATGACTGTAACTTTGTTGCTTGTATCCTATGATTTATATTGATATTGTTTCCTGATTGCTTATTTGTACCCTATCATTAAGTATTGTACCTTATGATTCTTGATGAACGTCATCTTTTATGTACACTGAGAGCAAATGCACCAAGACAAATTCCTTGTACAATCACACTTGGCCAATTAAAAAAAATCTATTCTATTACAGAGTTTAATGCAAATGTTAGACAGCTGCAAGAGATTTTTGTAATAATAAACTACATCCAATACTACATTCACAGGCTTCTACTTATACATTACTTGTGTATCAATTAATTACCCTTCAGTTTCCTTCTCTCATCCCATTATGTATGCCAACTCCATGCTTGAAATCTGGGGCATATTTGGGAGCACAAAAAGAGCTAAGTAAGAATTTATTCTGTTAGCAGAATAAAATATGCTATTGGAATAACACTGCAGGACAGGACTCCTTGTAACAACTGAGACTTTCCTTATAAAATGTCCCTGCTTATAATTTCAATTTGTAAAATTAGCAGATCATGAAACTAATATATATTTTGGAACAACAGAAGTTTCACTAACCATATTACTGGTTGCCTTTTGTCTTAAGACAGATAAAAAAGAAAATGTTTAGTATAAGATGCACAATTACCTTAAAGATTTTGCTGTCACAAGGTAAAATAATGAACGACTTTATTAAACTTTGAGTTTACATAAATTAATGGAAAGTTTACTTATCAGATGCTATTAAATGCACTATCAAAAATATCCTTTGGGTTTTAATAAGCCACAAACTAATGCTAAGAACACTACAATTTTCATTATTTAGAGGGCTTCCAAGGACCTTCTGAATAATAGCGAATTATTGGATTCTAGGGTTCTTTTTATTTTATTTCACTATTTAAAACATTTATATAGTTGCCCATCTTTCAACAAACTCTGGGAATCTCACAATCAAAAATTAGAAGATACATAAAACCATATTAAAGCTATAAAACTCAACCAATTAAAAAAACCCACCTTGGTGCTAAATCAGTTTTGATGTGCTATCTAATCTTATACCAATGCCTGGGAAAAGCCAAGTCTTCAAAGCCTTAAAGAAGGCTACAAGTGGAGGCCTGCCAAACTTCAGAGGGAAGAGTATTCCATAGGGCAGGGGCTGCCATGGAAAAGGCATGCTTCCTAGCTTCCTATGACAATATATTTAGTGGAAAGGACTAGGAGCACGCTCATCATATCTGAACTGGTAGGCAGTCCTGCAGATAACATGGCCCTGTATCAAATAGAGCTTTAAATGTGATGACTAGTGCTTTGATTGCACCCTGACACTATAAGTCACGCAACAATGGTGACAAACCTAGGATTCCCTATTACTCCATGTGCTGCTGCATTCTGGACTAGTTGAGGTTTCCAGGTGATTTCAAGGGCAGTCCCATATAGAACGCATTAGAGTAATCCAGATGGATTAAGACGTAACAGACCCTGAGCAAGGCCTCCTGGTTCAAAAAAGGGCACAACTGGTGCATCAGACGAATTTGTGCAAAGACCTCCCTAGCCTCAGCTGGCACCTGCTGCTCAAGCGGTAGCTGTGAATCCAAAAGGACCCACAAATTGTGCATAGTTCAGTTCAGGAATGCCACCCTGTCCATAATCAAAGATGGACCATCTGTTCTTGGGATCTAGAAGCTGATAGCCACTCAGTCTTGCTAGGGCTAAGTCAAAGATGAGGGTTCCTCTGGAAACAAGCCCCTGCATCTCTTGTCTGGCTAAGGGGGGGGGGGGGCTATACTGTAAAATTAGGTATCAGCATACTGACAATACCAAACCCCACATTGTTAGAGTCAATGCAGTTTCAGAAGATGCTTGGAGTTCCCCCTGCTCCCCAAAGAAATTCTGTTATAGTGGAGTGCTAGACTTTTTGCAGCATTTCAATTAGTCTGGTCTTGATATAACACTGCTCAAGTTACTGAAACCTCTACATAATAAAATTATTATTTACTGAAAAAAGATACAGGTGAACATCCTAAATAGTAATACAAAGCACATTTCAATCTTAATCAAACTTTTATGCCAAAAATTATGTGAATTTTCCTTCCGTCGCGAGCTGAAGACGTGGCTCTTCCGTCAACTAAGCTGATCTGTTTGGGGGTACACTGTGATAATTTTAATCTGTTTGAATTGGGTTGCCGATTTTAATTTTTTTTCTCTATTGTGATTTGTATTGAAGTAGTCATTTTGTAAGCCGCCTTGAGTCCCCAGGGAGAAAGGCGACATATAAATCGCAATAATAAATAAAATAAATAAATAAACAAACAAACAAACATATTGCCCAATCTAGAATCTTTAAAAAAATTCAAGTTCACTTATTTTGGTTATTTTCAAAGAAAATAATGAGACAATCATTGGCACAGCTTCCAAGCAGTGTGAATTTATTCAGCTATTATAGAAAGTGAGCATAAGACTTGGATAGACAATTTTTTACATGTAGTTTTTTAATCACCACTGATGACACTTGGCTATTTCCTCTATTAAGTATTGCTTTAAATTTTCTCCATTACATAAGGGTGTTTTTCTTTATTTCAATTTCACTTGTTTGTAATTACTATGCAGTATAGTTTTGGTTAACAATTTCAACAGCTTCATTATAAAACATCTTTGTTTGGGCTACAGTACCACCGATCCATTAAAATATCTACCTGTTGACTGCCAAATAAATCTGGACAATAAAACATTAGGGTTTTGGCCTATCACAAAATCATTAAAGTGTTATCCTGCTGATTTGATATGAACATAAACTGATTATTACTGTGCTAAGAAAAAGAGAAGCACTGGAGTAAGAATCTGTAAAATTTTATGATTTGTACACTATAATAGTGATAATTGCAATTCATTCTAAAGAGGAACGTTTAAAAATCACAGGGGTTTTGTCAAATGTAGTAAGTGTATTTAAATTATTAATACTTTGCAACATCACTTTAGGTTTGCTTTCATTAGTGAAACTTCAAAAAGAAACAGATTTAAAAACGTATCTGAAGGCATTCAACACAAAAGTCCATATTGTGAGAAGTCAATCTATATACGTAAAAGAAACTCAATCAACTTGAAAGATGTTTATACATCTAAAAAATAGCAAAGTACAAACTTTAATTTATTAAGCAATAATCATGAGCAATAATCTGCTCTACCTTTTAAGAGGTTTATCATGTTGACCCATACCTATAAACTGAAGTCCAACAGACAAAACATTGCATAATAACTTCCACTCCTTTCTAGGAAAGAGATCCATCTCTGGAAATGGAAATTCTATCTTGTGATCTTCTATATCTGCAAACTTGCCATACACCTTACCTTTGTGAGATGATGTACCATGCTTGAATCCACGGGATCTAAAATATTCCCATTCCTCCTAAACTATTTTAGAATTGGGAAATATAAATGTTAATCCTGATCAAGTTAAGGGGGAATGTGTAACAATAAAATAAAAAATCCAAAAACTCTATAATTCACCCCATTTAAAATCTCTTATCTGCCATTACTGATTTGCCAGTGAATTTCCACTGTATCATTTCTGTTCCAAGTGATTTACATTTTCAAATGTATAAATACAAACTTAAAATCTCTTTAGAATGTAAACACCTCTTAAGAAACTAAAATATTTATCATTAATTATATTTCTAAGCTGGCCAAGTTGGAATTCTTTTGATACTATCTGTTCCCACAAGTGTATTGTGCTACAAAATAGGACAGAACAACTTATTTCTGCTTACCTGACAAAGTGACTCTCAGCACAAATACAAACAAAACTGCAATGGATCATTCTCATAAATTGCTTTAATGTGACTAACGTTATGCTCCTTGGAATGTTGTTCAACTATCTATTCCAGATAGAACAATTATAAGAGATAATCAGAACTGCAGATTTGAGATCACATATCCATTTTTTTAAAAAAAATCATGATAGTAATACTGTTAACAATCTTAATCTTGCACCATTGCTTGAGATTTAACAATTCTTATATTTTAAAATGTTTAAATTAGTGAGTGCAAATACTGTTATTTATTTTTCAAATACTTAGCACATTTTCTCTAGTGTTACAAGACAAATGATCCTATTCTTCAACAGACTCAGGCCAACTTTTAGCCCATGATTTCCATATAGCAAGAAACTCCTTCAATCACAGTTAGACCTTCACTGAGGGAAGGGATAAAACAAATTAAACACATTTTATTGAATTAGATTTTCATTACCCCATTCCTATGGAACTATATTCAGATCTTATTATTCCAAGTAAGGATGTATGATCTGTCAACTGTCAAAGTCCATTACTTGAAAAAATTGTTTAATTATATGATTGGTGCTTTGGACAAAATAAAACATATTCAGCTGTGTGAATAAAAATCTCAACAAAATCCTTTAATCAATAGACTTAAAATATCTTTATAATTTTTATGGTATTCCTCACGTTACAATATGTGGAAAATATACAATACTTCACATACAAAAAAGTTTGCTTCAGTGACAATATTGATATAAAATTTTCCAAATCCATACTATTAATATTTTAAGTAATTTACAAATTGCTCTTTAGCACAATTCAATGTTTTAGATTACCTGAACAATCTAAACTAAAAGAAAACCCCATTTTCAGTTATACAGTAATAGCACCCTCAAAACACAGCAGTTGCACACTTCACTTTCAAAATAATGACTTCATTGCTAATTATTCACTGAATTTAATTCTTATCGCATAACTCTTTAAGAGCTCAGGGAAGCATTTTAGCTTTGCACCAAGAAGATTCATCCTTTAGGCAGCAGATATATTTGGAATGGTTAACATCTTAAGTCGAAGTGTCAAAGCAAATTAAACATAAGAGACATGTCATGGGAATTACAACCGAGCATAGCTCCACTAAACCTTCTAAAATACATAACACTTTAAGGATAGAAAAGAAATTGAATTGAGGTTCACTGCACTGCTCAACCTAATAATCGAACCATTTGCTTCCCTCCAATGGGGTGGAGAGGGCAGGTGATGGATTTGCAGCACTGTACCATACATTGTTGTTGTTGTTAGTTGCGAAGTCGTGTCCCACCCATCGCGACCCTATGGACAACGTTCCTCCAGGCCTTCCTGTCCTCTACCATCCTCTGAAGTCCATTTAAGCTCATGCCTACTGCTTCAATGACTCCATCCAGCCACCTCATTCTTTGTCGTCCCCTTCTTCTTTTGCCCTCAATCTTTCCCAGCATTAGGCTCTTCTCCAGTTGAATCCTTCCTTCTCATTAGATGGCCAAAGTATTTCAGTTTCATCTTCAGGATCTGGCCTCCTAAAGAGCAATCAGGGTTGATCTCCTCTAGGACTGACCGGTTTGATCGCCTTGCAGTCCAAAGGACTCGCAGGAGTCTTCTCCAGCACCAGAGTTCAAAGGCCTCAATTCTTTGGCGCTCAGCCTTCCTTATGGTCCAACTTTCACAGCCATACATTGCAACTGGGAAAACCATAGCCTTGAGTATACGCACTTTTGTTGGCAGAGTACCACACATTAGTTTGGTTAATTAGAAAGGCATACATACTGACAGAGGTCAGAGGCAGTGTTTGCCCATACAGCAGTGTTTCTCAACCTTGGAAGCTTGAAGATGGGTGGACTTCAACTCCCAGAATCCCCCAGCCAGCAGCGCTGGCTGGGGGATTCTGGGAGTTGAAGTCCACCCATCTTCAAACTACCAAGGTTGAGAACACTGCCGTACAGTAACCTATGGACACCGAGTTAACCCAATTTCCTAGTTTCACACAATACAATCCAGCCACATTTTGGGCTAATCTCCACCACAAATCTAATCAGAGAGTCAAAAGAGCAGAGGAAAAACATTCAAGTAGCAAGAAGCCAATTGAAAATAGACAACAAGGTGAAGAAGAAGAAGAAGAGGAGGAAGAGACGGCTCCAGGTACAAGATCTGCAATCCAAAAGCCCAGAACCTTTTACCAGCCCTTCCTCTGTCCTGCATCCAACAAACCACCATCCCAATCACCCGGTCGTGTATAATCAGAGCCATAATAGGGTCTTATCAACTCTACCGCAGGGCTTGTCAGCCCGAGGATGGGCAGCCTCGGGTCCTAAAAGTGCGCCAAGCGGTCATCTCGTCGACTTTGAACTTATTTTAAATATCCCTCTGGGACAATCCGGGCGCTTCGTAGGGGGAAAACAATGCACCGATTCCGAATGTCGCGGATGTGGCAGAGGAGGGGCGAAGGCTGAGGAAGCAAATCCTCACCCCACTCGGGAGCGGAGGCACAAGTTCACGGACGACCCCGGCAAAACGGGGGAGGAAAGCCACGCTCGGAGGCCCTGGGGTGGGATAAGCAAGGAGCCTGATCCCCCTGAGGAGAGAAGAGACCCCCGCCCCTCCCTCATTACTCCCGCCTACCCTGGAAGAACCACCTGCTACCAAGCTTTCCTTCTTCCGCATCCATCGCCTCCCCCTCCCCAAAGACAGGGCCTACTTCGGGCTTTCCCCTCGCCTCTCTCCTGACACATCCCGAAGAACGTTTGCCCAGGCCGGAAAACCAGCCGTCCCTCACAGCTCAGCCCCTTCGCCAGCCCACTCGAGCACCACAACGGATTTCTTACCAGCCCTGAAGGCGACGACACCTCGACTAAGATGGCAGCCAGTCCAAGTCCAAGCTTAAGAGAGCGACTCCCAAAGCCGGGAGCCGAGGGCGCATGCTCCGAGAGAAAGAGTAAGGCTTGTGTGGGTGTGTGTTGTCACACCGACGAAGCGGAGCACGACTACAATTCCCAGGAAGCTGCTGGAGAGCGCCGGCGTGCTATAATAAGACTCCCGGGTAGAACCGTCTTTGACAAAGGAGGTGACTTCGATTCGCGCGCGGGGACGATGTCTGCTTTCTGTTTTCTTACCGTTTTCGTTGTTGTGGCGTTTGTTCGCGAGAAAATAATTAGGAGAATCATGGGCTTGACAATATATTCTTTTAGTGGTATTTCTCATTAAATGTTTGTCTAGACTGCAGACCTTTTGCTATTACAGTCATCGAAATTTTTGACTCTAGGAATATATTTTCACTCCTTCAATTCCCCCGCTTATTTGCATAGGTTTTGTGCTGCCTATCAATATAATCTTAGTTTATTTAATATTCAGCAGCAGATCAGCTTTTGTACTCTATTTCTTCGTGTTCAGCCAGAGGTTCTTTGAAGTCTTCCTCGCTTCCATCTGTAAAAGTGGTACAATTATATACATTCCAGGACGTCATACAGATTCTTCAATAGGAAATTAAACAGCCTGGTCTACTTACGGGTTTTTTTTTAAGGGCTACCACAATTTGTACAATTCGACTCAGTCAAAAACCTTGTGTAATCAATAAAAAGGGGGGGAGCTCCCTTGCCTTTTTCACTGTCAACCAGAAATTAGCAATGTGATCACAGGTACACTTGCAATGCATCTCATGAGTATATCGGAAAGTTCTTGTTCTATACATTGTTGAAATCTGAGTCACAACATCTTGAGGGTTAGTTTACTAACATACGAAATTAATGCAGTTGTTTGGTAGTTTGAGAATTCTTTTCACATTTCCCTTTTTGACACTGGGATGTAAATTTATCTTTTTCAGACTTTTGGCCACTGCTTGAAAACCCCATGTAGCACGTTGAATGCATAATCTTGAAAGATTTCAAACAATTCTGCTGATATTTAACTAACCCCTGCAATTTTAATGATAGGAATATATTTCTGGTCCTGTTTAATTTCTCTTTCCAGAATGCCTATCTTTAGTTCATTGATTAAACTATAACGAACATTGATTTTGTAACCATTTTGTACAGCTTTTCTATACGCATTCATGATATCTCTTATTTGTATCTTCCTCCTTTGATAGATTTTTTCTTTGTTTTTATTGTGCACATATTTGCATAAAGTTTGCATAGCTTTCTTAGATAAACACCTTATCCTTAATATCTTTTCATTGCTTATTTAGGCATGGCTGTATTTTTTATGACCTAGGGGACCACTATTTTTGGTTTGCACTAAATGTATGTAATGAAATGTAAAACCAAGAAAGAAATTATGAAATAAGGCAGGGTTTTAAATTCTAGAGTACAGTAACATAATGTCCAACCTTTCCCTTAAAGTCTTCCCCATTTGTGCCTAAATCACGGCACAAACATATTCTGACAATTTTTTCCCCATTTCATCTCTCATACACGAGACATCTTTACGTTGTCCTTAGCTGCATTAGTGCTGAAATAGCACTTCCACCTTGTGATGGGGTACAACCCAGAAGATCTCTTTAGATTTGTCAAGCATTAATTTAGAGGGCAACCAGGCCACCACTAGTGACAAAGAACAGAAGCAATAAAGGCAGGATACAGATTTGCAGTACACAGTAAATTTTATGACTAAAACATGATAGAAACCACTTTAGTTCAACAGTGAAGAAAAACTCTTAAATCTGTCTGAAACACCAAGTCTGTTGAGCAGAATGTATTCAAAGGTTAAGAACCTTTCACATGAACAAACATTATTTATACTTTATTTTTACATGTTAGGATTTTCAATTAAACAGAAGATTGTTCTTATAGATGGTGCTGAAATAATCTTTAAAGAAACTACAGCTATCAATTATTTACCACTTATGGGATGAATCTGCAACTCTTCTACATAGATTCAATCATTATATTTCATTACATAGTAAATGCTATAATTCCAATGCTTCCTTAAATTCCCAGAATCCAATAAGATTTTTAGGAAACTAGGAATTATGGGATTGAGGAACCAGAATTTATACGTGACCAAGTAGTTAGAACATTGGCTTCCAGTCCATGAAGTTTGGGATTACTTATTTCATGTAGCCATTTGTACCATACAAAGTGTAAAAAAAACTATTTGTTTTTCAGAATTTCAACTGTCTCAAAAGGTATTTAAATTATAATCACAATAAGACAAAGTTGTTTAATAAATTTAGAAAAAAATGCCACTTTTGACCAAATCATTGCCCTGCCTCATCTTACTCACCTCTTCACAAAACTAGAGAATCCCATCCCTCCAATTATTCTTCATAAATATTTCCAGATCACCGTATTTACCTTATGTGCACCTATTCTAATTTGTGCAAATTTATCCTAAAGTATGGTGCCTAGAATTGGATAGAATACTCAAAGAGGGATTTAATTCATAATTAAAATAAATATTACTTCTCATGATTTGATAGATTTCTGTCAATGCAATATACAACTGCATGTCTTTTTGCAGCCATATTACATTGCTGAATCACATTTAGTTCAGTGGTGGGTTGCTACCGGTTCGCCCCGGATCTGGTGAACTGGTAGCGGCAGCGGCGGGATGCTTCGCCCACCCGCCCGGACATCTCTGCACATGTGCAAAAGCGTTGCATGTGAGTGCGCGCGCACCCACGAGCGAACCGCTAGTGATGGGATTTGAAACCCACTACTGATTTAGTTGGCAATCAGCTATTCTATGACTGAGTTCACAAGTATTACCAAGCCAAATATCCCCCAAACTATACCAATTCATTTGCTTTCTTTTTTTCTAAATGAAGTATTTTACACCTGTCTCAGTTAAATTTCATTGTGCTACTTTCAGTACATTTTGAATTTTATTTCTGTCTTCCAGAGCATTAGCTACCCTACACAATTTTATGTCATCTGCAAATTTGGCAACATTCTCAATTTCTCTTCACCTCTTCATCTAAATAATAAAAATATTGAAGAATACAGGATCCAAGAGACAACTTTGATACACCTCAATTGTCTTCCTTTTGGAATATGCCCCATCTCCTCTTTTTCTATTCAACCAGACCTTTCCAGATAAAATAAGTAGATAACAATTTTAGCTATTTTTCTCTTATTTTAATGCTTATTTAAAAATGTGTTGCTGGCTGCTTTGAATATTCTTTGGGCTGAAAGGTAGAATATAAATTGTGTGTTTGTATGCATATAAATGTTGTTTGTTTGGCTTGGCTTAGTATGTTGGGTATACCCAGTTACTGAACTGTTATAAAAACAAATGAAGCTATGACTACAAATGTAAGAAAATTGTTTAACAGAGAATGCAGTTGGAGTGAGACTTGCCGGTGTTGTTTTTTTTCCTTAGCCCAAACTTGCCTGGTTCATACCTATGAGAATATGCTGTCAGCCAGATGAGTTGGAAGATGCTAATTAATAAGCATATTTTACATTCCATTTTAGCTACTCTGCCCACTTTCAGGTGAATCAAAGAAAAAAATAATAGACCTTCTAGTCCTAATAAAAAAATCCCTAAGTCTTCTGTTCAGGATGGAGGTAATGATCACTTCCTGAAGAACAAATACAATGAAGAGAAGTACAGGTAATTAATCTGGCGATTGCAAGTATGCCAGTAATGTCTGACTCTCCAATCCACTACTGGTAGGTAAGAGAGATAATTTTCTGGTGTCTTAAAAAGGAAATGACACCATCTAAAAAGTATACACTTTATTGGGGGAGGGGGGAATGAACACCATCCCTAATCAAAAAATTGAAGAATTACAGGGCTGGCCTTACTCCATTTATTTACAGGATCCAATCATAAGATTAAAAATAAAGGATTTAAAGAATTTTTATTTAAAATTACAGATTTGCAGATTAAATTTGGTAATTTGACTGAATTGTGAGTTAGTAAGGCCTCTTCAATTACCACATTAGAAAAAATTACAGTGTTGAATTAATGGGACATCAGAGCAGGAATCACAATTCTATGAAACTTGGATGGATTTTATCGCTTATCTTAGTAGCAATAGATTATAACCAGGCCCTCGACCTACCACTATAATTGAACCCAAAATTACAGTTGTAAGTAATTACAGTTGTGCGTCAAAAGACCCACATGACTGGAAGCAATTTTCCAGTCTTTCTCATGTTGGCCATTAAGTGAAAACCATGGTTGTTAAGTGAACCCATTCATTTGAGTAGGCGTTTTTGCTGGAGACTGGCAAAAAACCATTAATTGGAGCCATGTGACTGCAGAACAACACAACCAGTCATAAAACTAATCAGCCTAACTTGGTCAGATGACCATGACTGGAGGTGGGCAGCACTACCATTTATGATGGGCCATAAAGCACCCATTTTATGGCTGTTGTAACTTTGACGAATTGTAAAATGTAAAATGACTGGTCATTAACTGAGGACTACTTGTAATAAGGCTGGAACTAATAAGATTGTCTAGCTTGAAAACTACTATGTGAAAATTCTGCTGTGGTCTTCCAATCTCAATACTCCAGTCTCTGTTGACTCAAAAAGGTGGGAGGAAAAGTCTGAAGAACTTAAATGCTTGAGTAAACCTGTCTCTCTTTCTCATTCTTTTTTATGCAATAGGAATATCTCCTGTGTATATAAGATTTCTACTTTCTCTGCACTAAAACAACTTACCTGCAGAAAAGGTAATTTGGCTAGCCAGGTCTTGTCTACAAATGTATGGTATAAATCACTTCTTGAATATGGAATGAAGTGTCTGAAGAGTCAAGATATATTACCACGCCAGGTGTGAGATGCAGGTTTGAGGGAGGTGGAATTAAGTAAATGCTGCATGACAGAATCCTCTTTTTATTGGAGTGGAAGAGGTGTTTTATATATTGTCCTTCCAATTTAGAAATATATCATTTCAAATTTCCAGTTTGGGGTGGAGATGGTGAGAAAATAAGTGTTTGATTTACTGATTCATCTCTTTACATACCTCTGTTTTCCCAAGATCCCAGGCAGGTTGTAATTATATAGGTAAAATTCTTTACTGTAACTTTAGAAAAAAAATTGAGAGTACTGTATGTATAGTGCAATAAAATTCAAGGACAAATGTTCCTATCATCACGAAGGAGAAGAAAGAAGATTTAGGTAACCATATACTAATTAACCTGATATTGATATTGTGCAAAACTCTGGAATAGTTTATTAAGCAGTTGTTTGTAAACATTTAGAAAATAATGCAGTGCTTGGCAGGAGTCTGCATGAATGTACTAGGAACAGCCAAGCCTATCTGATTCTTCTTGTCTAATGTTTTTTATTGATCTATATTGATGGCTAAAATCTGTACATGGAATTTCCAGCGAATAAGATCTTATCATAACTCTTGAGATTCCTAAGTAGGACTTTTAGGTCTGCAACCTTCAGTAGTACTAAAATTCTCTTTGATGTAATTATAAGGAAGAAGATATACTTAAAGTTAGGGAACAGGGTAATTATAGTTCCTCTAATATCTTATATTCATCTCAGTAGACAGTAGCGCACGGGTGTCAAACTTGATTGTGCCACATGACGGATCGTGATGTATCGCAATGTTTTTTGCCTTTGCGGAGCTGGGGTGGGCGTGGCCTGCGTGTGATCCATCCAGTCCACAGGCCGCCAGTTTGGCAGGCCTGCTAGAGGTATTAAGTCAAGTGCTTGTAATTATGTGAAATCTTACATCTATTTTATAAATATATAATTCTTGTGTTCACATAACATATTATGCCTCCTAACTACTTATATAATGGCTACAAACATTGGTCTGGTTCATATAACATACAAAACCAGTGGCTGGTTTCTCAAACACACTGAATAACAAACTACCCAACACCATATTAACCTATATTATTGAATTTAACTTAATTTAACATAATTAATCCCAAATTAGCCCAAAAGGTTAATTTACTATTTAACCTTGTATAAATTCTTATTGGATCTTCTATTTTGGAAAAATGTTTATTCAATTATTGTATTTACACTTCACATTAATGCATGTTTGGGTAATCATGATTTGTTGAATCACAACTGGCTGATTTTAACTAACCTGTAATTTCCTATATGATTGACAAATTACAATGGCTAGGTTCATAAAATGCAATAAAATAAAATAACATTAGGCTTAGCATTATGTGTGTATCTAGTAAATGTGCTTTGATTTTTAGAAAAATAGAACTACAACAGGGCATACATCTCTACAATACAATAATTCCCACTTACTTTCTGTCTCTTTTAAAATCCTGCAAGGAAAATATTCTACTAAGCGCTTTCATCTCAATAGTCTGCTTATTTTTAACTTGACTTGAAACCTTAGACTTCTCCATCTGTAATCTTCTCTAACAGTTGCAACTCATTTCAAGATGCTGATGCTTGCCCATTCAGCCAGTCTTGGACTTAAAAATATCTGAAGTCATGATCTCTGATACCAGCTTGCCCATGTTTTAAGAGTATCCATACATATATTTAATATGTTATATTACATCAAAGAAAAAAATTGTAATATTATATGTAGTAGCAACCTAATTGTGAAACACTCTCACCACAAATATGTGATTGGTGGTGACATAGTTTTTTTCATTTGATGATTCAATCTTTTGTTGCTGCTTAGGCATTTAATATTTTAAAATTATTGTGTTGAATTAGATTGTTTCATGAAATATTTCATTACATTGTTGTTATATTTGTGTTCTTATATCTTTAAATTTGACCCAATTTCAGAAGATGAAGCGTGATAATAAAAATATTTGAAAGATCAAAGTTAATAAATATAGTGATTTTGATCAGCTACACTGTAGTATCATTATCTGTTTAAAGACTTTCATTTTAGGGAAGTAGTAACATAGAAGCAAGATTTTTACTACATTAATTGTGCCAAAAATTAACTGTGCCAAAATCTGTCCTCCAAATCACAGAAAGTAACAAATCACATGTTTTAGGTAAGGTAAAACAATGCTCTATAAATGATCTGATAAACTGATTGCTAAGCAGAGAGAATACAGCTTTGCTGTATCCCTCACTCGGAGCCTTTACAGTTATATACTGGCTCAGCTAATGAAAACAAGTCCACCAAGGGTTGTTAGGGAGATGGGTTCTGTTAAGTAGGGTGAATGAGGACACAGAAGCCAGGTCCTGAGTAATAACAGCTCTTTACTTTATGGTGTGAATCCAGCAACTGACCCAGGGAAACAGCTCCCTTTATATACTTTACAGTCCTGGCAATCAGCCAATTAGCTGAGAGCAATTACATTGAAACTTTCCCGCCAAAACTATATACATAACAGGTTCGATCAAAGATAACTACTGGTACTGATAATGCAGTATTATCCTGATTAAAAAAAGGTACAGTCTTGGCAGTGGTTTGCCAAGTTCCCATTAATTAAAAACGTCAAAATAAATGACAAAGAAATAATGGTCTCATTTGCTATCACAGCAGTATTCACATCTATTAACATTGAGTTGGCCAAACAAACCAGGGATGGTTTGGTATATCAGGGGTGTCAAACTCGCGGCCCATGGGCCGCATGCGTCACGTGCTGGCTCCGCCCCCACCCAGTTTAGCGAAGGGGGGGGAAGTTCCAATACGTCATGTGACAACGCGAGTTTGACACCCCTGATCTATATGATCTACTCACAGAGAATCAAAGCAATAAAGAAAACATACCTAAAGAACACTCTATGTCCACTGATGCTACCATGGAACTTTTGGAGTTATGCCTCATAGCACATTTCAAATTCAAGGGCAAAATCTACCAACTACTATGGGATCACCCATTTTCTGTCTGATAGCAGAAACAGTAATGCAAAAACATGAACGAACAGTCTTGCCAATCATCCAACCAAAATTTTGGGTACGTTATGTGAAGATAACACTTTTGTCATCTTCAAAAACTCTAGACTAGAAGAGACACAGCATTTACTCAATAACGTATTCAGTGGGATCAGTTTTATACAAGAGGAAGAAAAAGACAAACGACTTCCCTTCCTAAATATTGACATAAGGAGACAAGATAATGGCAAATTAACAACATGTTTATCCTGAAAATCCACACACACAAACCAATTTCTGAATTTTACAAGCAACCATCATACAGCACATATGAGGGGCCGTATCCACACTCTCTTCAAAAGAGCCAAAACACACTACAGCCCTGAATCATTAGGAAAAGCAGAAGAGAAACACCTTTTTGATGTTTTCCTCTTCAACGGCTATCCAAAAAACTTCCTAATATGATATTTGATATCCGAACCCCAGCAAAATACACAGCCAACCGCAACATGGAAACAAGTCATGCCATACATCACAGGAACATTGGAAATGGCTGCCAGGATTCTGCAACCCTTAGGAATAATGATAGCTCATAAACCCACGTTTACACGGAGACAAGAGCTATCTAAGTCAAGGACAAGATACAGAAGAAAAACAATGGCAATGCAGTATATAAAATCAATTGCAACAATTGTAACCAGTTCTGCGTCAGACAAACAGGAAGAGAATTGAAAACAAGAATTCTTGAACATAGACTAGCAGTCAAAAGTCATGTCCAAAAATCCATGATCTTGAACCTCATTGACAAGGAACAACAGCAGTTTGATTGGGAAGGAACGAAAATTATCAACCATGCCAATACTCACCACAGATGTAAATTTATTGAAGCCTGGTATTCTACAAAGGGGCAATTAACAAGCATATTGATTTAGAATAGATCCAGCACATGAACACTTAAGAAACTGGACCATTCAAAGGGCTAATCAACAATGGAGCCAATCAGCTTCTCAGAATTTAAGTATAGCACCAAACAAACAGCCAATCACACGACCAACTGATCACACCAGCACACAAGACATATATAAGCTAAAGAGGAATAGAAGAAGACACTTCTACCAAAGTCCCACTGATGATGTTACTTAGCTAAATGGCAAGCTTGGAATCTGCCAAAATCTAAACCCTGAGCTACAAGTACCGGTACTTTCTATAATTTCAAAGCTACAGTCTCTTTAAAGTGCTCAAGAGGAAAACCGAAAACAGGAAGAGAAATATCAAGAAGGATGATCTGTCTACAAATATAGCATGTGATCCAGATGATCTGTTTCCAGCTAAAAGTTTTGAAATAACTGTTGATCATGTGCTGAAATCTAAGATCTTATATGAGGAAATAAATAGTAACTACTCAAATAGACTGAGTTTGTTGATTTACTTTGGAATGATCTGTATGTAATTTTATCCACCCTTGATCTTTCCCTTTTCTTTTTTTGCAATATTTTTTTTTATATCCAGAGGTTAGATTTAATTGGCTCAATAAGAAAATTTCTCATAAAAATATTGTCATTTTCAGGGCTGCACAATTATAAAGCTATCCTTTGGCTTGTAGAATTGGCACAAAACCAGCATATTCCACTGTATTTTTCAAAAGCTGGACTAAATTGAGAAAACCTTGGTAGGAGCTGAAAACACTCCAGCTCGATAGATTAGGGAATATGTGAGGAGGTACAGCCTAATGTCTGGCAGCATACCACTAATACTTTTTACTTTGGTAGAGGACGATTATATCTTAATTTATATATTAGATTTGTTATGACCATCTACTGTAACTTTACAAAGACCCTGGACAGCCTACAAAATTAAAATTAAAACATAATCATACCAGACAAATACAGTAAAAGGAATGCATATTTAATAATACATCTGTTAACAGCGGCCAGACTCATGTTCGCACAACATTGGAAGGGCGAGGAGATCCCCACAGAAGAAAAGATAATAACAAAAATTGTAGAATGTGCAGAAATGACTAAACTAACATTTGAAATTAAAGGAAAGGAAGAAACTGAATATTTTGATGTATGGGATCTGTTTTATCAATGGTTAAATAAGAGAAACAGGAGTTAGAACTTCTAAAATTACAAGAGAAAGATTAATTTTATTATTAGGGTTGATCACTGTAGCTTATTTATTTTGATTAATTTTGATTAGTATTAACAATATATATTAATATTATGAGGGAAAAGCAGTCATTATGAGATTACTATTAGAGAATACTATTATTATTACTATGATGAATATTACTCAAAAGAATTGTAACCAGTAAACCCACTGTCTATATGGATTTTGAACATGTTGCTCTTTCTATTTCTATTAATAAAAAAATAAAATAAAACATAAAACATAATTAAAACACATCAAAACATAATTACCTGGATATGATATCAACAAGGACATTTTTAAAGCAATCCCAAAACACAGGTTTGACAGGCAGGTTTTAATTAACCCTAGCTCCCCCAGTTTGTAGTATTATTTTAGAATTTATTTTCATGATCTTTTAAAAATGATTTTATTGTTAAAAGGTGATGCAAAATGCTGCTGCTGTTTTCTCCATCACTCTGAAAAGTCCTTGGTTGCTTCTGATCTAGATAAGTCTCATGGGAACAATACTTTGAGTTGTGTTCAGTGGTGGGGCTCCTGCCGGTTGTAACAACTGGTTCGCCCAGCACCAAAAATGTGAGTGCGCAGGGCCTTCTATGCATGTGCGCAGCTTCTAAAACACAGCGATATATAGGATGGGATAGCGCCGGGGCAAGTGGGCGGCGGGCCCACTCTCGGGTCGCAACTACCGGTTTGCCTGAACCGGTTTGAACTGACAGCAACCCACCTCTGGTTGTGGTTCTTCAGATGTAACTGAAATATATAAAGTACTGTAGTCAGAATGATTACAGATGTAGTTTACAATGAATCAAGATGTTCACATGGTCCTTGGGCACCTTCTTACTAAAATAAATAATTTATAAATAATAAAATAAATCATAGTGCATTCATTGTAATTTTCACAGAATGTGCTCTTTAAAGCAACAACTGAAAGCAAGTTCTCTTCCAACAAATTAAACAAGAACTATAAAACAAATGCAGAAGAATTTTTCAGGAGAGTGCTCCCGCACTGTTTGCATCTGGACAGTAATTCAGCTCTGATTTGCTTTTGTGATCTTATCCATTTTGATTTTTTGATTGCATTATCTACCATCCTTTACTTCTGTTAATTTGCACTACAAGCTAGAGAGGTTATCTATCTCTAGGTTCATCTTAACCTAGCAAACACCACTAAATCCAGTAGAATCTGGTATTATTTGCATTGTTTGGAATTCACAGCTCACAATGACTCTTTTGTATTTTGCATTCCTATAGTTTCCCAAACTTAATAGTGCCTCATATCTCAGTGTTATAATTCAGTACGTTTTTCATAAAAGTCCTTGTAAAGGAAGAACATTCTCATGTAAGTAAGAGAAGTGTAGGTGAAGTTATGATATATTTTAACCCACCCACCCACCCCCAATAAGATGAATCAATTGGTAAAACATATAAGCACATCAGAGACCAAGAAAAAATCAATGTACTGTCATTGGCATTATATTCGGTGTCAATCTGTAAATAACTCCAACTTTCTATTTTCTCAAGATTCCGGCAGTATTGGAAAGGTAAGTCAATTTATTTTCTGCTCAGCTGCAGTGAAACCAGTGTCAAAGCTTTGTTTTGCATTTCTTCACTTGCAAAACAAGAAGCACAACTCTTGACTTCTGAACTTTGCAACTCCTTCCAAGGAGTCCAAGCAATGATAAAATTGAACTCATTTTGTGAGTTTTCCCATTCTCTTCAGCAGAGTGTAAACTTGCTTGCAAAATGCAATCTATTCTTTTTCCTTTTTGAATAGACTGTAATGAATGAATTGTTGCCATTTCAGGACGTGCAGCGGTTTAGGGTGGATCAAATTTTTTCTCTCTTTGTTCTCTCATTTCAAGTGCAAACCACCTTCAAACACGTTTAGGCAGAGGATAAGTGCTTATAATTTTAAAGAAAAACATTTTAGGAAAATTTTTAAATCTGAATTAACCAGAAGAATGAAAAATTAAGTCCACAGCAGCAGAGACCTTAATTATAACCTAAAGAACACAACATCTTTATGTATATAATAAGTGCACAAAGGGGGGGTCCCCAAATTTCATTCACTCTTGAAACCCTTTCTAAAATCTACCACTGATCTGTAGTTTTTTTAATGTGACAGTGAAAAAGGTAAGGTTCTACATTTAGGCAAGAAAAACCAAATGCACAGGTAGAGAATAGGTAGTACCTGGCCCAATAGTATAATAATAGTAGTAATTGTGAGAGGAATCTTAGAGCTGTAGTGGACAATCACTTAAATATGAGCCAACAGTGTGCTGCAGCTGCCAAAAAAGCCAACACTGTCCTAGGCTGTATTAACAGAGGGATAGAATGAAGATCACATGATGTGTTAATACCACTTTATAATACCACCTTATAATGGTAAGGCCACACTTGGAATACTGCATCTGATCGTCAAGATGTAAAAAAGATCTTGAGATTCTAGAAAGAGTGCAGAGAAGAGCACCAAAGATTATTAGGGGACTGGAAGCTGAAACATATGAAGAACAATTGCTGGAGTTGGGTATGTCTCGTTTAATGAAAAGAAGGATTAGAGGTGACATGATAGCAGTGTTCCAATATCTAAGGTGTTGCCATAAAGGAGAGGGGGGTCAACCTATTTTCCAAAGCATCTGAAAGCAGAATAAGAAGCAATGGATGGAAATGAATCAAGGAGAAAAGCAACTTAGAACTAAGGAGAACTTTCCTGACAATTAGAACAATTAATCAATGGAACAACTTGCCTCCAGAAGTTCTGAATGCTCCAACACTGGAAGTTTTTAAGAAGAGGTTGGACAATCATTTGTCTGAAATGGTATATGGTTTCCTACCTGAGTAGGAGGTTGGACTAGAAGACCTCCAAGGTCCCTTCCAACTCTGTTATTCTGTTAGTCATCATAATTAGATTTAAATTATATCAGCCTATTTTTTGTTTTATTCAAGCCATTCAGGACAAACTTGTATTCAAGTTTAGCCATCCCTTGTTTGTATCTGAGCGTGACAAGTCCTAGACCTAAACAAAGTTTACGATACAGTGACATTCCCTAATCTGTAAAAGCAATCTAAGGCCAGGTTTAGTGGTCTGAGGCAGGAAGAGGAATGGTGTGTGCATGTCTGCATGCATGATCAACTAGATTGGAAATTTATATTTCCTAGGTTATGGCACTATTAATATTGACTGATGTATTCATACATACCAAAAAGAAATATAAATTTTCCTGTAAAACTCTTTAGAACAAATATGCAAAATTATTTTTAAGGGAATCCCGAAGCTTAGAATTTGGACCTTCAGTAACTAAAAAGGATTGGGAATGGGTACAGTACAGGGGTGAGTTCTACTTACCTTTACTACTGGTTCGCAATGGGATCGCATGTGTAGATCGCTTCTGATGATGTCACAGTCAGTGGGTGGAGCCTCCCACCGGTTTTACTACCGGTTCTATAGAACCGGTCTGAACCAGGGGCAACCCACCACTGGTACAGTACTCCTTGGATCATTAAGAAATTTCAGGGTTATAGCCTAAAAGGGTGGCTGAAAATACAAACTGTGCTGTTGTTAAATAGCTAACTCTGATTTAAGATATTTTCCATATATGCGGACAGGATATGCTGCACATTGAGTCACAGTAAATCTCAGCTTTTTCTCAACCATGGCAACTTCCCAGCTAGGGAATTCTGGGATTTGAGGTCCACATATCTTAAAGCTGCCAAGGCTGAGAAACACTGAGTTTTATTACAGACAACAATAAAGTCATATACACAGAGACATTTTGCTTTCTCCAGGAAATTCATATATCAACTTCATCTGCAACTGAGATGAGATTGATCTGCAGAAGAGTTCTCAAATGTAATAGTTTTCTCTGGTCTGAACGCTGCTGGTATAATAGCAGTATTGTATCTCAGCAATAGATACAATATTTTCAGCATTTAATCAGAAGGCAGTTAACTCTAATTTCTAATGGAAGACACTTTTTCTAAAGTTACACAGGAAGTAAATCATATCTGCCCTCTGCTGGGGAGCTAATTTGTAGAAATTAATTGAACACAGGCTCTATTCATCTTTATCGCACATGTTTAAATTAGTACAGTATAGGCAGGGTTAATTTAACCCTTCACTTTCCTACTATAAAACCAGTTATAGTTACTGCAATACTCCAAGCCTTGATATATTGCCTGCACAAATACTTTTTTTTAGTGAAGAGATTTCATGCATACTTCCTTCCAGATCATTTGAAGTTGGCATAACTGATATTTAAAAAATCCATTTGAAGTGAACCAAACCTAATGGACAACATTGCCAAAGATTCCTAGAAAGGAAAGTTTAAAAAAAAAGTATTTTGGAAATATAGCACTGGATTGCTGATACTTAATAGGCAAGAGCAGACTAAAAGTGCATATGTTTTAGCTACATTGATTTATTTAACATTTAGTATTGAATTAGCTAATGCCAATTTATACTTTCCTCAATTTACATAAATAAAATCAAGCCAAGTGCAAAGAAATGATATAATCTGAGGTGACACCCTGTACATATCTGCTGCTACAAAATAACCAAGATAGTAGCACACCCATACAACCATCATTAGATAATACCTTTCAAAAGCCACCTTGCCTGCTGAGAACAGCTGTCAAGTTGGCCTGAGAAAATGGCTTACTGGAAAGTAGCTTCTGAAGGTGCTGGGAAGGCCAAAACATTGGTGTCAAATTTGATCGAGTCATGTGACATATCGTGACATATCATGACGTTTTTTGCCTTTGCAGAAAATAATGAAAAGTCTGAGTAGGACTTGCAGGGCTGCAACCTTCAGTAGTACAAAAATTATCTTTGATGTAAGTATAAGGAAGACTTAAAGTTAGGGAATCGGGTAATGATAGTTCCTCTAATATCTTATCAGTAGACAGTAGAGCACGGGTGTCAAACTTGATTGTGTCATGTGACGTATCGGGATATATCGCAATGGGGTTTGTTTGTTTTTTTGCCTTTGCAGAGCTGGGGTGGCTGTGGCCTGCTCATGACGCATCTGGCCCGTGGGCCGTCAGTTTGACAGGTCTGGCCTAAAAGAATAATATTTGGGATGTCATCTCGAGAGGAGGACTTCATTACTGCAACATTCCTTTCAGTTTAGGGAAGTCTGCATGGGTCAAAAAAGTCAATGGGACTACTGTTATGTAGTTATGGAACTAGCATAAAGAAAGGTATGACTTTGCTTACACAGTCACTGCTGTCATTTTGACCCCAAGTCTCCTTCATTATTTGTACAATTTAAGGTCTTTTATTTATTTAATGCTCCATTGTTTATTTCATGACAATAACCACCATCATCCAGTCGACTGACAGAGCATGACTGGCTCAAAATCACCAGGACCAGTGGTGGGTTGCTACCGGTTCGCCCCAGATCGGGCGAACTTGCAGTGGTGGCGGTGGGAGGCTCCACCCACCCGCCTGGACATCTCTGTGCATGCAACGGGATTTGAATCTCACGACTGACCAGGACAGTTCTGCATCTGAAGGAGACTTAGAACTCAGAGTCTTCTAGTTTTTAGTCCAGCACTTTAGGCACTATACCAGACTGGCTTTCTAGTTAACGTATGTTAATACCTAGTATAGAAAAGTAATAACTTGGATGGAAGATAATAATTACTTTGAATAAGAGAGGCTTCTATTCATAGCATTATTTTGTACAAATTATAATTTTGGATTACATAATCTGACTGTTGGCAGAACATGGTACTGTATACCATGACTTGTTTAACCAAGTTGATTTAATATGCTACACACATGCAAACAAGACTATAATGGCTAAGTTTACACAAGGTGCTTGAATCACAACCAAGAAATCCCTGATTGATTTAGTATGTTACATGAACCAAGATTCCATAGGCAATTTACTATTAATATTGGTTCTAAACTTTTGCACAAATAAAGACCAGAATGTACAGTATTACCAAATTCCTTATCATTCTTGACTTCATCATTGTTTAGACTTTGTGTAATTTTATGGCTGATCATTCTGATAATTCCTGCAGTCTGGAGAGCTCAAAGGTGCTGCATCCTAAGCCATTTACTTTCAGGTGAATGTGAGCATACCAAGAATCCAACTAGCTCATTTTCTGCTACATACTGTAATAAAAGAACAAGAAAAGCCAGATCTTTGAAATTGCCAGAAACATTCGTACCAAAATTGCAAAAACTTGGACTTTGGTAATTCAAGTATAACATTAAGCTTGCTTTGTTAAAGTTAAAAAGAAACCTTTGATCCGGCAGGATAAGTTTACTGATACCGTCAGAAATATTAGTTGCATTTAGATCACGTGACCACGTGTTAAGTGTGAAGCATGGTCATAAGTCACGTTTTTCAGTGACCTTCACTAAACCAACTATTGTAGGTGGAGGGCTACCTCTTAGATGGGAAAATGAACTTTTTACCACCTAGTGGCCGTCCCGATGATTGCAGCTGTATTGTTAGCAGCTCTCGGTGTTAATAGTACAAATACAAAAGCAAAACGTGAACAACGTAACTATGACGTCAGCAAAAGAAGGCGTTTCTCTCCGCCGGCCGCTCTTCCACCTCTCCCCGAACAAGCACTTTCCTCTGCATAGGAGCATTCTGCGACCACGCCCACATCGTGCCGCAGACAGGGATTGGTGAACAGGGTCTCGGGGATTTGCAAAAGTAGGCGAGTCTATTTAAAGCCTGTTTTTGGCGCCCCTTGCTTTTCTGTGCCCATCTAGGCGGCTGCTTTTTTCTCCTCCCTCTTTTGTACTGTAAAAAAGCACCAGCATGTCCGACAAGCTGCCCTACAAAGTTGGTAAGTAGTTCATTCTCCTATTCTTTCTTCTTCGTGCCACAAGCGGTCCCCGTACGAGGCCTGACAGAGGCAGTTCTGTTTCCTTTCTGAATACAGTACAGTACAGAGGTTTATTGCAATTTTTTTTTAAAAAAAGCAATGGCCAAAAGGGCTGGGGTTTTTCTCGGAAATATTTAGCAGAGAAACATGTGATGCCTTTTTTTTTTTTTACTGTGCCTTAGGCTCTTTTTAAAACTGAAAGAGGAGATGTTTTCTACATCTAAAAGGATCTTGAAAGAGGGATACATCATTCTTTCTTCCAGGGGAGGATTTAATATGCAACCGATTGATTGTCTTTAACTGAAAATCGACCTGAAAATTAAAGGGGTGATCCTCGCTAAGCGCTGCTTGTATAATGTTGGAAGGCTTGTGGGGTGGTTGTTTTTTTTTCCTGTAGTCAAAATGGATTTCAGATTGACTACTAATTCGTTTTTTATGCGATATCTGAGCAAACGCCATGTGGCTCTGAAGGGAAAAGAGGCTTTGGGGAAGTGTAGTTCTTCTGACTGTTCTCCCGCAGGAAGACGTTCGAGTCTTGCAATTGAAATTACTACATTTCCCGTCATGCTTCTGGGGACCATGCTGTCAAGGAACCGCTGCCCTCTGGCTGCTAAATCCATTCACCATGTGTAGTAATTATTTCTATAAAAGAAAAAGGCTGTTACTTGAAATTCAATCCGGAATAAGAAATATCTTTTTTAAAAGGCACGTTGTTTCTAGAATAAAGACTTGTTAACTTTTCACATGCTAAAAGAATTGTGTTTATAATAGAAGCCTTTGTGGAGGGGTGTAAGATAGAAGTTCTACTTACATATGTTGGAATCACAGCTTTTTTTTTTCATTATTGCAATATTCTTATTTTGTTGAATTGGGACCCTCTTCTGTGGACCTTAAACATTGCATAGACAATGTAAGAATACCTTAATGAAATAACTGGAGATTTGTCATTCCTTTAGGGGATCAGAATTAAAGTGCAATTGTGTAAACACTGGACAATGTGGGAAAATCTTAAGGTCAGCTCCACCAATGTATTGAACTGTAGTTTCCATGAGGGTCAGTCTTTGGCCATTTACAACCTTTGAACATCCACTGAATAATACCATGTTTGGTAAAACTACTCTGACCTTCCGTGTCTGAGAGCATACAAATCAGTGCTGTCAATTCCAAAAGGTTATTTTGTATAGGAAGATCCTGATATTTCCTAACGCAATTTAAATATCTTAACAAAAGACGCAACTCTGTTCATTGTGTAAAACTCTTCTTTCTGTCTTGCTTCTTTCCTTTCAACAGATAACCTCTCTGAAGTCAAACGTGTATGTACACGCAATCACCTAAGTTTTGTTCTAGGGTAAAGTTGACTAAAGTCAATTATTTATTAGATGCTTTGCATAAGCATTTTTTTTTTGCTTCTCTGTCATTTCAACATTTTAGATGCTTTGCCTGGAACAATATCTATTTCTTTTCTTGGGTTTCTTTTCAGTTAAATATCTATGATTTCACTGAATATAGTCTCCAGTCTTAGGATATTTGTTTTCTCCTTTGTGTTTGAATCCCCCAAATGTTCACCGTTAGAAGTCATTTAATGGCAAAGTGCAGCAGATGCAGAATAACATAACAGTTGAAAGGGACTTGGAGGTCTTCTAGTCCAACCCCCTGCTCAAAGCAGGAGACCTTATACCATTTCAGACAAATGGCTGTCAAGTCTCTTTTTAAAAGCCTTCAGTGATGGAGCACCTACAACATCTGAAGGCAAACCATTCCATTGGCTTATGGTTCCTCACTGTCATGAAATTTCTCCTTAATTCTAGGTTGCTTCTCTCCTTGATCTGCCTTCTGGTGCTTTGGAAAAATAGCTTGACTCCCTCTTTTTTCTGGCAGCCCCTTAAATATTGAAACACTACTATCATGTTACCCTAGTCCTTTCCTTCTCTAAACTAAACATACCAACATTATTTAGGTTAATGGATATTAGTGCAGTTTGTAAGAGGATAACAAAAATGTAACATTACCAACTGCTGTTATAGAGTTTTCTTTTTTAAAGAAAACTGCAAGTGGGATTAAATAAAGAGTAAAAATGGATTTGAAGGTAGGTCATCCTGGGATTGCAGTCCTGTATGTCAGCTGTTCTTGCTCATCCTCTTTGCAAGACTTGTTCCAGTGTTTCTCAAATATGGCAACTTTAAGTTATAAACTTCTAATTACCAGAATTCCCAGCCAACATTGTATTTTCTTGGTATTTGACTATTGTTGCTCCTTCTTTGTTTAGATTTTTATCCCACCATTTTCAGATAGTTCAAATATCAATACTCCTTCAATTTCCCCCAATCTTGTGGCGATTTGAGCTGAGGGTGTCTGGCCCAAAGTCACCCAGCCAGTTTTTCATGCCTAAAGTGCAATTAGATTTCACTGTCTACTAGTTTCTGAGTCAACATTTTAATCGCTGGTGTAGTAGTATACAAAACTTTTAGAATCCTCTTTATGATTTTATTTTTGCTAAATCTAAATAAACTGCTGGCTCCTCATGAATGCTCTTTTCATCAGGATATTAAAGTGATTTGCTGCTCTCATAATCCTAGTAATCTAGAAATACTGCCATGAAGCAGGAGGATGGGAGAAAAAAAATCTTTGCACATTTCCATTGCTTTTGTTATAATTTTTCTATCTGGGTAAGCATGAGAAGTTTAGGAATGCATAAAATCAGCTTTTGAGCAGTGGTACTTTTAGGGAAAAATGCATTGAGATGCATTTCCCTGTAATTGCTGAGTCTGGACACATATTTATCAAGGCCAATATTGTTTTTTTTATAAAGGATAGGCAGCTGTTTGTAATCAATGTCACTGCTTTCTGAAGACTGTCAGTTTATTGTCTTTTGAAGGTGGAGTTATTTCTGTAGAAAGAAGTTTCTTAACAAAACTAGTTGATCTAACATAGACCCAATTGCTGTCCAGTCATAACATTTGATAAATGACAGTTGTATAGTGTTTGTATAGGGAATGCCTCTCTAGTTCTTAAAAGGCTGATGAGTGACCCTAGTATTTTTTTTTAACTCAGCTACCTCATGAAATACTTGCACATTGATAGTTATTCTAAGAGCACTTAAATTCAGAGAATTTAAATTCTTTGAAGATTATAATTCCTTCCTGTCAATTTTTTCCCATTCAATTGTGTCTGATTTTCTGATACTGTCTGGACAAGACCCTTTCCAGTTCTCTTGGCAAGGTTTTTCAGACGTGTTTTGCCATTGCCTCCTTCCTAGGGCTGAGAGGGATTGACTGGCCCTAGGTCATTCAGCTTCCTTTGTGACTAAGGCAAAACTACAGCTCACAATCCCCTGGCTTCTAACTTGGTACCTATTACGCCAAATTGATACTCTTTTCAATAGTGCTTGTTATAAATATTAAACTAACGAATGTTTTTAGTTTAGCACATGGGACTCCGGTTTCCTTTCTTAACATTTTATTCTGGAAGTTTGGATAAGGCCGGAACGTAGTATTATCAATGCTATATTTAAATTTCTGTTATTTCCTTAATCGGCAGCTGACATCACCCTTGCTGAATGGGGACGCAAGGCTCTGAACATTGCTGAAAATGAGATGCCAGGGCTGATGAAGATGCGTGAGATGTACAGCAGCACAAAACCACTGAAAGGAGCTCGAATTGCTGGTTGCTTACACATGACTGTGCAGACTGCAGTTCTTATTGAGACTCTGACAGCTCTGGGGGCAGAGGTAAGGCTGCATTTGGGTTAAGTTGCACTCACCTGCATGTTGTGTTGTATTTGGATGATACCAGATGGCCCATGTACAGGTCAATACTGTCAATTGATAGAGGCAGTTAAGCTTGGAAAAGTTTAATTAATTACTTATATTTGTCTCAAAGCCAGGGGTCCCTGGGCAGCGGCCCACTACTGGGCCTTTTAGAACCAGGCCACAGAAGTGGCGGGGGAGCGTGCATGCGTTTTCACTTGCAGGGGGCAAGTGCATGTGCTCCATTTGTGCGAGTAGTGGGTGCATGTGCCCGCCACTCATGCAAATGGAGCTGCGTGTGCACGCTTGCCCGCCACATGTGTGGAACCATCCCTTCTCTCCCACTCCCCGCTAGTCCACAAAGCCAAAAAGGTTGGGAACTCTGCTCAAAGATATGGAGACTATTTTCTACCAGCCAAATTAAACATTTTACTACATGATAGTTATAGTTTACATTGGGTCTTTCTGCTTTAATCTAATAAAGATGCTACAGTTACAGTGTGTTTATATGAACCTAGTCATTGTGGCTTGTAAATAATTGATTTTGGCATACCATGTTGTGCAAACTCAATTAAGTTTTATTCTCTAAAGCGTGGTTGATAAAATTATGGCTTAGTGCTGGCGTGATGTACTACTGGTGGCTGTAGATGGCAGAAAGGTAACTCTGCTTCAATTTTTGTATTCTGGTACTGATGAAAAGGATTATGGTCACATGTTATAGTGTGATTTGTTTGTGTTTGTAAATCCAATAGTTGTGACTTAACATAGTGCATGGACCCAGACTGCTATTTGTTCAACTGAAAGTGTGGTTGGAATACTGATCCCCTGCACACAAATTAGTTTGTACGTAAACTTCCTTAATCCTGGGTTGATACGGCTCAGTTTTGCAAAGCTTTGTTGAATAAGTGCAATGGGTTGGGTTTTTTTGTGCCAAACTACAAAGCTGAAATGAGTTTGTGCAGCAGAACCGAAGAAACAATGGCATTGTTTAAAACAGTGTCTGACCTAGCTGCAAACTAGCCAACTATAAAGTTTCCTTACAATGTAATGATTAAATTGATATGAAAAAAAGTTCATTTTTTTTTTGACTGAAGCTAAAATAAGAAACCTAAGTAAACACTCACTTCAAGATCCATTTACATTCTGATTTTCAGTTACTGAGTTTTGGAAAGCTTTTAGTTTAACCAGGTACAAAGTTTTGAACTCTGACTCAGCTTTCACTGGGAAATAATTGATCTCCTGATTTTTCAAACTATTTGCCTTTAAAACATTCCTCCTAATCGAAGTCAAACTCTGTGAAAGGAGTAAGCTTTAGGGATTGCTTCATTAACTCTATATAGTTATTGAATATAGTGCTGATGACATTTTGAATTATTTTTCAGGTCCAGTGGTCCAGTTGCAATATTTTTTCCACACAAGATCATGCTGCTTCAGCTATTGCCAAAACTGGAATTCCTGGTAATGTTCTGCATTGTTAACAGTTATGACCTTTTTTAGTCCTGTGAATATAAAGTAAAGTCAGGGAGAACAGGAAAAAATGTTGGGAGTTCCTAGAAAGATGGTTACACCAACTGAATGTGTGCTATCCTTTTTTTCTAGTGAAAAAAAACCCACTAGAATGTTGCTTTATCATTAAAAAAAATTAAATGAAAATAAAAATCCGGAAGGGCAGGATGAAAATAATATAGGTACTGTAGCAGAATCAGAAAGCTTTTGATCTTGAAACTAGCAGATATGTGATCTTGAAGATTTTGCACTACTGGATTCAATGGATTGAATATTTTAAAAAAGCGTTACATTTCTGTTTCAAAAGATTGGATTCAGTATAATGAGCCTTCTCACTTCTAAGTGATCTCAAAGCAAAGAGCACACCTTCTATTGTTTTTTCTCAGAAGTGCTTAGGTGATATGGCTTTTTTCACATTAGTGAATCTTAGGTATAGTGAAGTGTGTTTTCACAATATTTACGAATATATTGGACTTTGAAAATTTAGATTTCTCATTTGTCACAATATAATTTCTTTGCAAACTGTGGAGCTTGATGTAGGTTTTAGAGTAATATTTATGAGAAATGAAATGTGATAACTTCTAATCAGTGGTACAGCTGCTTTGCTTGTAATGTAGAATAGCCATGCCCATTTATTCAAGGCAGAGAGATGCCTCTGAAATCTGCACAGTCTTAGGATGTGGCTTAGTTTTGCAGTAACATGGGATGATAGATCTGATGATTAAACTGTTTGAAATTTAACATCATTAACTATTTTTGCATCTGTGATGAAAAGCAAAATGTTCTCATTTTATTGTCTTAATCCGGACTAACAAGGTTGATGATTATGCTTCATTCCCATGAAAATAAATAGATGTTAAGCCCCACTTGCTGGCTTGGATTTAGGTTGTTAAGTATATATAGCAAAGGCTATGGAAGAGTATCTTTTGCGATATATCCTTAATAAGTATGCATAGGGAATGCATAGGGAATAAGTCTGCATGATTTACATACCGAATAATGTCTTGGATTATAGGGAATGTCTTGGAATTAAAGAAAGTTAAAGAAAAAAGAGAAATCGAGCAAGATACAAATGAGTGAACAATATATTCTTACTTGCACCATCATCTGCAAAATAATAATACACAGTTTATAGCTTGCCCAATTCTTAATTGCTCTGAACAGCTCACACCAATTAAAGGGTTAGTGATGATTCTGAAATATGTTTCTGGAATAGATGGAAGACAGGAAGACAGGTTCATTTTTAACTGAACCAACTGCTTTGGCTTATTTTACTGTAAGAGGGTTATCAGGCCCTTTACAGCTCAGACATATTCTTGGAAGTAAAGATAATACTGGAAAAAGGCTCTTCATAATTCATTTACAAGCAAAATCATGGAGCCAAGGGGACCCCAAGTTCATCCTTAAAACATTTAGAAGGCAACTATGTTTGTTGCAGAAGCCTTAACATAGTTAACTCCTCTGGAGGATACACTGACATGTATGTTTAAGGATGAATACATTGATTAGCTATTGGATTGGAGGAAGGGAATTGAAAATTGTGGGATTTTGATAGTCCTTTATTTAAAAAAAAAAACCCTGTTAAGTATATATTGGCTTGAGAGCAAGGAAATGTGAAACGTGTCTCTTCACACTTGCTCACAAATATATTTTTCCCAGAATCTGTGGATGTTCCCCAGCCAGACCTTGCTGACAATTCTGGTACTTTTAACATCTGAAGAGTAACCAGTTTGAAGAAGGCTGATCTAGCCATTAATTTTTACATTGAGTTAAATAAAGCTAAGTTACTCTGTAAATGTGTTCTTGCCTTTTCACAAATACTTTTGTAGTATTTACATTTAGCCTGCACTTTTTTTACTGCCTTTCTCTGCTAAAAGGCTTTTAGGTCAGTGTCTTAGATCTGTGAGAAACTGATGAGCATTGATCACAATCTTAATAGAGGGAAAATTAGTTTTCTACACAGAGAATATTTTTTATTGCCTCAAGGAAAAATTTTTACATTAGGACTTCCTGTCATTACGCTCTCAAACTTCACTCAATTGGTTATAACAGCACTGCTGAGAAATTATAAGCCATATGGTTTATGTTTGATTTGGGTCTAGTGTATGCCTGGAAAGGAGAAACGGATGAAGAATATATATGGTGTATTGAACAGACCCTTTACTTCAAGGATGGACAACCTCTGAACATGATTCTTGATGATGGTGGAGATCTCACCAGCTTGGTTCATACCAAATATCCTCAGCTCCTGAAAGGTAATTGCCTAATCTTCAAAAACATTTTTCTAATATATTGTACATTCAAAGTTACTGGGGAGATAATTGTTTCATTTTTAAAGGGATGGCTGGGTGGGCGGGCAAAACTCAAAAGTCACTCAAAACAATACATTTTACTTGTAAGGCAAGAAACATCCACAAAGTATGTTGTAAGCCCCAATTGACTTAGCATATGGTAAGATGCTAAAACAAGACAGACACAGACTTCAGCGGATAGTTAGAACTGCAGAAAAAACAATTACTACCAACCTGCCTTCCATTGAGGACCTGTATACTGCATGAGTCAGAAAGAGAGCTGTGAAAATATCTATAGACCTCTCACATCCTGGACATAAATTGTTTCAACTTCTGCCCTCAAAACAACACTATAGGGTTCTGCACACCAGAACAACAAGACACAAGGACAGTTTTTTCCCGAATGCCATCACTCTGCTTAACAACTAATTCCCACAACACTTTCAAATTAACTACTAAGACTGTATTACTATTCTTCTCATCATTACTAGTACCTATCTCTTCCCACTTATGGCTATATCCATGTTGTTTGTATCTTTACAACTTATATTGTTTTTATTGTTTCCTAGTATGATTTGATTGCTTATTAGTATCCTATGACTATCACTAAGTGTTGTATCTTATGATTCTTGATGAGTATATTTTATTTTTTCTTTATGTACACTGAGAGCATATGCACCAAAGACAAATTCCTTGTTTGTCCAATCACACTTGGCCAATAAAAGCTATGCTTGTTCTGTTCTGTTCTGTTCTGTTCTGTTCTGTTCTGTTCTGTTCTGTTCTACTCTACTCTACTCTACTCTACTCTACTCTACTCTACTCAAGGAGGATTTATTTGCATTAAACTTTCCTCCAGGAAACTTTTCCCCCATTCCTCCAGAATATGCTAGGTCCTTTCAGCACCAATCTTTGGTGTTGAGCCGTGATTACTCCTCATATGAGGAAACATTGTACAGTTTGGGGTATTATGGATATATGCTTCTGTGTGGGGCATCCCTGTATTTTTTACTTTATATTAACAAAGAATTATAAAAATAATCAAAATAAAAATCCCTCCTTTGGTAAATATCTGAACTTGCCCGAGAAGCTTGATAAACCTATTTAAGTATTTATACTCTAAAAGTGTACATTTTACATTTTGTGGCCGTGTAAAATTGTTAAGGTTGTTCCATTTAAAAAAAATATGACCTATATGGTAGTATAGTTAGCATGAATCTGAAATTCTATAAGTTTTAAATTACACACATTTAATAGCTAGGAGTCATTTTCTGCTCTTGCCCCTTTGTAAATTTCTCAGTATTTGGAGTGCTATGCTCAGACTTTTTTGCAGCCTTAATAACAACATAGCTTCAACTGTAAAATAATATTAGACAACCCATGTTCTGTTGAGTCATCAGTTCAGAGACATTTCCTTACTTAAGCAGAAAAACAGAATGATCACAGGTGGGTAAAAAAGCAGTGGGAACAGGAATGACTTCCAATTTCCTGCTGGCTTCCTCATTGAGTTTCCTGCTGGAAAGTAGGGAGCATCAGAAATCTGCCCAGCCCAGCAGGCAAGTAAGTGGCTGCTGCTGGGTAGAGGAGGGAGTGAGGGATTATGAGACTGGCTGGGAAACTGTCATATTGAAACCCCATGAGAACAGAAGAAGCTTCTTGGAAGAGAAGTGAAATGTTTTCAAAGGGAGAAGAAAAAAACAAAGTCCAGTTGCCTTTTAGAAAAGGCACTTTTGGAATAAATATGACCTGGATGATTGAGAATCTCCATACATATTCTGTCATGGTGAAAATGAAGACCATGTGATTTCTGAAACAGCTACAACTTACCCAAATTTCATTCCCTTGGGAATCATGGGTCCTGGATTTTGGACACATTCTGTAAGCTACCCATTTGGTTCAAACATTGTTGCTCTGTGATGCAATATTTCACCTGTTAAAAATCCTGACAATGAGAAGTTTTGTAGTATATAGAACTTTTTTTGTATTAATGTAGTAATGCCAGATAACTGTAGTTAGAAAAAATGTCATATATTTATTGCTTATAGACTGAATATGTTCCACAACAAATATACAATGAACTTTTTGGAAAGTAGCCAGACCAAAAAAATCAATACTATTCTTTTGATTTTGAGAAAAAAGTTTTCTTTTGAAGATCATGAAAGTTTGCCCCAATTTTTTCCATCCCCTAAATATTAAATTGTTCAGGAGTGTCCCAGGTTTTGTTGTCACAAATTACATGGTAAAGTGGAAAATTCAAGAAAAGATAGAAAATGTTCAAGTAGCTTCTCTACTATGTTACTATGATATTTTCTTTGTATGTACTAGATTCGGAATTTAAATAGAATAAATAAAACAGCAGTAAAACCCTGGGATTTGAGGAGGAGCATTTTGAACTCATGGCTGCCAAAATAATGTTTTTTTTAAAAAAATAAATTGTTCAAAAGAATGTGCACGTCTGGGATAGCACAATGCAGTTCTGCCTCGTAATGTTTTGATGTTGAAAGGCACTGATTTAATGCAGTATTTCTGGCAACCAGAAAGTCTGGCTTCCTGTTCACATTTTCCCTATTCGTTTTTTTTTTAAGCTTTGCATTCTCTTTTTCCAATAAACGAATGGCATTCAAGACGATTAATATAAAACAGTAAAGTAATTAATCCCACAAATGAAAATCTTATACAGTGGATTAGAAAGTGCTCAGACCTATCTTCTTTAGCTAAGCAACTAAAGCTTGTTTACACATCAAAACCAGTAGTAGGTTTCAAATCCCAGCACTACCGGTTCACTATTGGGAGCGTGCAGGTGCGGGCGCTCGCTTCAAGAGTGCACGGTGCTTCTGCGCATGCACAGAAGGTTCTGTGCTTGCATAGAGCATTTTTTATGACATCTGGGCAGGTGGGCGGAGCCTCCCCCCGCCGCCGCTAATGGTTCGCCCACCACTGATCAAAATAAAATACCTAAATGAAAATAATGTCACCTTCCAGTGAGAAAGATATTTGATTATTTAATCAGTGCTTTTGGTTTTTACGTAATTTACCAACATAATTTACCAACCTGTTTCACAGAATGTAAAATATAACACACACACACCCCAATTCAGAAAATTCAAATCAATTATTAGGGGTAGATTGTTTTGCTTTTCTTTTGTGAAGAGAAATGACTTGGATGAGGGCTCATCTTAGCATTCCTAGATGTGATGGTCGGTTTAAGTTCAAGAATGGTATCTGTGTGCATTGCATGGCGGAATCAGAGCCAAATAGACTGTATTAATTTCTCTTAATTGAACTTTGAAGGCGTGTAGAAATAGCTTAATATCAAAATGCTTTTATCCCTTCAATAAATAGGTACTCACTTATAGCTTTGAAACTATGTCTGTCAAGAACTTGTCTTTCAGGATCAGAACTCAGGTTTTTATCATCAACAGATAGTCCTTGACTTATGACTATAATTGAGCTCAAGAGTTATTGTTGAAAATTGTGATCATTAAGCAGGTTATCCCTGGTTTTATGGCCCTTTTTGAAGTGGTTGTTAAGCAAACACCACCATTGTTTTTTTTTTAATTGAAAAAGTTTTAAAAGTTTTACATACATTTTCTCCCCCCTCCCCAACCACCCCCCCGACTTCCCAGAGCAAATACAAGATAAAATACAGCTCAAATTCTCTAAATTAAACTCCATTTCACACTTATCATAATCATAATCATTAAACAAGTAGATAAAAGGAAAGCAAGTCTTCTTTCTTCTTATTCCATCTAATTCAACAGAATTAATCTCCATTTATAATTACAGCAGTTAATAAAACAAGTATTACCTAATCAAACCTATCATTACTCAATATAGCTAATTAATACTTAACAAATTATTAAGTCTATACAATTTAACAAGATATTTTATAACTTCTTTCATTTAAAACAAAGAAAAAAAACCCAACAACAACAACAACAAAAAAGAAACCCTCATTCAAAAAAACCCAAATTTAAAATAAAATACTATATAAAGTCTTCCGTCCTCCACTTTTAAACCATCAAGGTCCAATTATAGTTAAAACACTTAATAAAAAAAATAATAATTTTTTTAATTAAAAAATATAACAATCAAACCTCTTATTAATTTATCAATACAGATAAAACGTCATTTAATAACTATATCAAACATTTAAATTCTTCATACTAGATTAAACCAGTTGCTAATCTTCTTGTCTTCACATCTTCCAACAGCATATAGAATATCTTCATTTGCGTCTACCCACCTAAATAAAAAATTGCTTCTTTATAAACCCCCCCCCCCGAGTGACTTTATAATTATATTTGAAATAGTATCCATCAAATCCAGTCAAAAATTAGATTAGTAAATTCATCAGACGTATTAGGGAAACCACCAGATCACCCGCAATTGCTCTAGGTCCATAGTCCTTTTGCCTTATATTTATTACCATCAACAGGAAACTCCAATTTACTATATTCAATAAAACTTCTGCGATTACAGTTAGATCCAGACTTATTACAGTCCTTAATAAAATATTCCAAATCATTCAAGTCAGGGCATATTTCACAGCCCAACACACCAGCATTGCTGTGATCTGTTTATTCTTCTCAAAATATTCCAATACAGCTGTAGATTGCCTCCTCATCATCGCTCATCACTTAGTTAACTGGCATTAAACTGCTGTCTGCTTTTTTTTTCTTCCAAAAATTCAAAATCTTTAAACAGTTAAACAATACTTTTTAAGGACCATCATCTCATCAAGCAGGGTTATTTTCCATTTCTCCAGTCTTTCTTCTTTTCCTTTTTACGAACTTTCTTCTTAACTTTGATCCCTCTGCCTTTTTTAACTCCAGTAAAATTTTGCGGTTTTGGGGATTGCATATTATAAAATTTTTGCAGAAATGTAGCTTCTTCTGGAAACAGCTCTTTAAATGCAGATTGAGTTTTATAAAAAAAAATTCGTGCAACCAAAATTTCATCAGCTTCCAAAATTTCTTGCTCCTTATTCTGCACAGCATTCATCTTTCTCTCCTCAGTAAAAACTGCTATGATCTGTTGTTGTTTTTTTACATCTCCCAACTCTTCATTCAATCCCCCACTGCTAGATTGCAACTCAGTATTTCCATGTATTTCATTGTTTCCAGCTTGAGAAGCTTGAAATATAGTATCAATTCTTTTCAATAAAGCAGAGGTAATTGAACTCAAAGCTTCCTCAAAATCAGACCATTGAGGGTTAATTAACCCTCCTTTGCTTTCTTTGCTTTCAAAAAGACCAGCCATCTTGCCCCCCTTCTTCCTTCCCTTCCAGAAGGACAGAAAAAAAAGGAAAAAAAAAAGAGTTTCAAGAAGAAAAAAAAAGACCCTTTACAATTTGTAATTTGTATTGCTGCTTCAATTATTATTATTACATCCTTTCTTATTTCATCCACTTTTCAAAAAGGAATTTTACGTTTCAAACAGGGGCTTGTCAATAATTACTTTTAACTTTCACTTCTTCACGCCCCGTTGAAACTCAAACGCCATCTTGCTTTCACTTTCCACTTAGGGAAAATCTTTTAAAGAAAGTAAATCCTTGGAGTTAAAAAAAAAGAAAAAAAATACTTGCTGTTTCATTCGTGCAACTTGTGCTCCGCCAGCTTGATTCAAGAAGTATTTGTTTAAAATTGGTTGCTGGGATGGTAACGACATCTAGCTCTGCAAAGCAGAGACATCCAGGGTCCGGAGTACTGACAGGCTTAACGGGGAGCTCTCATCTTCGAGCGCCAGATTATGGGTAAAATCTGGCACTCTCAGGGAGCTCTACCCCACCTGTCTACTCACTTTCCCCCCTCATACCAGGGGGAAAGTTTCCAAACCACAAGACAGCTGATAGTCGCTGTTCTTGCGGTTCTACGGAGCCCTGGGTAGGCGCTTCAAAAAGAAGTGTCCAGCGATGTCGCAGTCTCACCGGAGGTCCACCACCATTGTTAAACAAATCCATTTTATCCAGTGGGCTGTTTTTGGAAGTAACTGGAAGTAAACATTGGGAACAGGCCAAATCGTTCATGGTTCTGTAACCGTGGGACACTGCAAATAACGGTATAGGCGAACTGGTTGCCAAACACCCAAAATGAGATCATGTGACCAGAGGAGGGTACAGCCAACGTAACTTCAAAATCAAGTGATAAGTAACTTTTGGGAGTGTCCATTGTAACTTTTATCATTAAGCAACCAGTCGAAAGTCAAGGACTACCTACAGTCTAGTATAGTACAAATCCATACTGTGGCAATCCACATAATTAGCAAACTGCCTATATTAATGTATTGCAGTTAATAAAGATGGCAAATAGAAAAAAGTTCCTAAAGATAAAAACCACAAATATTGGAAAAACAAAAACCAGCATTAAACTACAAATTTGAGCAAGGCTGTTTTCCAATGCAGTAGTGAAACTGAAACCTGCAAGTTAAGCCTCTAACGTCCTCAGACAAGGATAAGGAAACAGACCAAGATCTTCCAACATTGGTTCTTTTAGAGGCAATAATCCTGCTGGTTTAACAGGTCCATCAATATTACACAAGCATTATTCTGCATTATATAATTACTTTCCAGGCTTGTGTACCTTTGGACATTTTGTAATTGTTTAAGGAAAAATGGGAGCAATTGTTCAGGGTTAGTGCTGCCCTTGACTTTTTAGAGATATGGAAGGGGATACACAAAATAGGCAGGTTCAAGAGTAATTGAAAGTTAAATTACAGTTAATTAAACTTAAAATACAATTAATATAGTCTCTTATGTATACTATATATAGTTATATGCTATAACTATGTTATATATGTATACATGTCGGGTGCTATTCAGCAGATTCTGACAGGTTCTGGAGAAGCAATAGCGGAAATTTTGAGCAGTTTGGAGAACCGGCAAATACCACCTCTAGCTGGCACCAGAGTGGGGTGGGAATGGAGATTTTGCAATATCCTTCCCCCAGGAGTGGGGTGGGAATGGAGATTTTGCAGTTTTCTTCCCCTGCCACAGTCACCAAGCCACGCCCACCAAGCCACACCCACAGAACCGGTAGTAAAAAAAATTGGATTTCACCACTGATATATGTATGTATTTGAAAGAAATCAAAATTGTAGAAGTATAGAAGCTGTTGTGGCCATGGGAGAGGGTACAATTACTAGTAGATAGTTTACTTAAGTATTTCTTAAGCTGTAATAAAAGGTTATAATTTTTTACATAATTTTTTAAAATAAAATTGCAGATGCAACAGTGAATCATTAAAACCATGCACTAAAAGTGAAAGGGAGTCTAATTGGTCATTGAGATATAAAGTTATGTAAATAAGGTTTTGTCAAAAGCCCACTAGAGGGAGGCCTTGCATTTTCTAATCTAGTCTATCAAGATATTGTCCTAGTCATTCTTTACATTAACAAACAATATACTGCAAAGTCTATTTTTACTCATCAGCTATATTTCAGAAGAGATACAGGGTAGAATTGTCCTTTGTACATCCATAAGTGATTAGTGTTCAACTTTTTTTTCTTTCATTTTTCTAATGCTAAAATGTGCAAATGGGGATATACTTGGTTCTTGGTACTTGGCCTCATTCTTCTAAAAATTTACAATTTACATCCAATGTGAGGTATTTATGATCGTTTTTTCTACTGCTTCCCCACGATCCACATATTTGTATCGAATATGATACTACCAAATGTATTTAATGGTTGGAAGTGATATCAAGATATTTAATTATCAGCATTCTCATACAAAATTTGTCTCCTTGAATATGCAGTCTATATAGAATAGAATAGAATTAGAATAGAATAGAATAGAATAGAATAGAATAGAATAGAATAGAATA
>WNWU01000162.1:4245730-4277165 GCA_012654045.1 Ptyas mucosa | reverse complement strand
ATATATATATATATATATATATATATATATATATATATATATATATATCCTTTAGGTTTTAGTTGATGAAGTCTAAGAGTCAGATTTCTAAAACAGGTTTCAATAGTTCTGCATACAGGTAGGCCTTGTTTAATGACGATTTGCAGTTATGACAATGATGAAAAAATAAACTTATGATCAATCCTTGCATTACAACCTTTGCAGGTGTATGAAGTAAAGCTGAAATAAGACCATAAGCACATTTGCAGTTTTATTTAGTGACTGCTGTACTTAAAACCAAGTTGCCCATCCTAATTGGGGTTGTTAAACAATGACTACCTGTGTATTAAAAATATGGATTTGTTTATAAGCTTAGTTTCCTCTGTCATAGCTTAGAGTTGAGACTCGCACAAATGTTTGCAGCAAATGATTAACTAATGGTGGAGACATCCATCATGCAAACTTTGGTAGATTCTCTTATTGCCATACATCTGGAAGTCTTCAAAGTCCAGTTTCTTGGGTGCCTACCTAGTTACTGTCCCTGAAAAAGATCTTCCTGTTTCATTTCAGGCATTTTGAACATATGAAAGATGATTCCATTGTGTGCAATATTGGGCACTTTGATGTGGAAATTGACGTGAAATGGCTGAATAAAAATGCTATGGAGATTGTAAATATCAAACCTCAGGTTAGTACATCTAATCTCAGTTCCTATCTTTAAGGTACACAGAAAAGTATATGTGTTAATAACTGTAACAGATTGTGGAGAGACTGAGGAAAGAATGAATGGGAACATAGAACAGCTTATGTCATAAACGGTGACTTAATCCTGATGGAGAGATATCTGGAAAGAGGAATTTTAAAGGATTCAAAGAGACTCCATCTTAATGAACACATTATAAATAAACCTAGGAAACTCTTTGCAGTGAAGTTGCTACCTAGTCAAGTAATAAAATTTCTGCAAGGAAGCAGCTAAAATACATAAGGTCTCTTCTGTTGGATCCTGTTTTAGTTTCTAAGATTCTTATATTTTATTCAAGACTAGCATAAAAATTATTGTACTGAAATCTGGTTTATTCTTGCTTTCCTGAGTTTGCCCAGTTACGTGGGGTTTGACGCTAGTGGGTTACCATGCTGTGATTGAGAATTCTGATGCCCAAGCATCACAAAACATCAAATCACTTCAGGTTTTTGGGCAAAGTGATCTAACCTTATAAAAATCTAACTTAGATGCATTATAGCCAGTTGAGGATACATCTTTTGCTAGTTTAATCTGTCTAAATCCCATTTGACACAAGCTGACTTTGTTGCTGTCACTGCTTCATGTTGTCTCGTGTTCCTCTAATGAAGCTTTCTAGCCAGAGTTGCTATCTCCTGCTGTGGTGAATATTTCTGGGTATCATATAGCAAATCCACATTTCCACCTTGTCCTTCCTTATCATATGGAACTCACTTATTCATAGGTAACTGGAAATCTGGTGTCTTTCAGAAACACATGCTTCAATATTACTGTGGGGGGTTTTCTGAAGACATTTTCCAGGGCAGTTTTGAAACAGTCCAGGTGCTAAGATTAATAATTCAATAGGAGAACATCAAAAATATTTCTTATCCCTTCATGTAGTTTAATTTTAAATCTCTCCCCATCTTCCTTAAAATTCCTGAATATTTTATGCAAGCAAGAAGTTCCGTAATTTTTTTGCAATTAAAGGAAAGCACGATTTTGATAAGAATCAGCACCTTGCCGTCCTAAAGAAAATGTTATTCTACTCACACTGGTTCTTTGAGCTTTATTCCAAGGTGCTTTCTACTCAGAGATAGATAGCCTTTGAACAAGTTTTTTCCACTTTGGTGTTTTGAAGCAAATACATTTAAAATTGTCTTTTAAAACTTGAAATCAAACGCATCTCCCCTGATGATTGATATTAAGCAGATGTCCAAGATAAAGTCTGCTAATTATTTTCTGTATCTCAGCAGTTAGGAATGTCTTGGCCAGTTCTTAATCATAGTGTGTTTCGTTATAAGGCTACAGACAAGTAATCTTTTAATGAACATATCATTAATTTGATAGTATTTAGTTATATAATTTCTTTGCATTATTAATAAATATCCTGAAAATGAGATACTCTGATAAAAATTTGAGAACTTTAAAAAACATCAATACAATAACTTTCTAAACAATGTTAACAATCTTAATTTTAAAAGCTCTGTTTTTACATTATGTTGCAGATTACATGAATATTAACTGCTTTGAAAAGTGGTCCTATGAGAGGAACTTTGCTATAACTTTATTATGTCTTGATGAGATAGCAACATTCATTTCTGAAATACATGATGCTGTATGTCAGCCTTCCCAATGCAGTGTTTTCCAGAAGGATGAGATAATTCCAAGTTTCTCTCCTATAAGTTGGGAATTGTATGGAAGGCGATGCATTATGGAAGTTGTTGGTTAGTTGCTTATACAGAATTAAACAAATATTATTATACACGGTAGTACTGTTCATTGTGCATTCTTGACTTATCTCTGCAGGTCTCTTGTTATAGAAATAATCAACTTTTTTATTATGAGATTCCTAGTATATTGAAATAGGACACATCTAGACAAAGAATTTAAAACAGATGCATTTTTAAAAATGCTTTTTAGATTAATAACATTTCTAGACTTCAAGGTAATAAATTCTTTCGTACTGTATAAATGTCATCTACAACATCAGATTCCGATTCCAGAGAAGACACGTAATTGCAGGTTTATCTCACTGAAGTTATAAAACCTGTGGAAAGCTGTTACATCTTCACCTGAATAAACAGTTGATTTCTGTGGGGTTTTTTTCCTCGCTCTTGGCTATGAAAATCTGATTTAACTATTTTTAATGTTACATTTTAACATGCTTTAACCTCACTTAATAAGGACATTTGTCACTTCAACTAATTCTATACAATGCACATTTTAATTACTTTAAAACAATTGTGTATTTTTTTATTCAATTACCCTCTCAGTTTGTTTCAAAGCCTTATTTAATAGGATAAATTATACTCAGAAATGAGCAATATATTTTGTCATGTGTTCAATTTGGCTAAATATTTTTCCACAGAATACTTTTATATAGTTACAGTGCCGCATCATGTGAAAATAATTTCCCTGTTTTTCACAACTCATATAGCATTTATTTTTTGCAAATTTTAATTCATTTCAGTCTGTCATACCATCTGCTTATAATTTTGCAATTTTTAGCTTAAAATATCAATTTGAATATAAGCATTGTAGTTCAGAATCGATCATTTGTTCTATACTATTTCTTTAATCATCTTACTTTTCTTACTTTAATCATCTTTTTAGCAAACACAGAACTGCAAAATATGTATTATGTTTTATGTAAACCTCCATTATTTTCATATTGGCCTGTTGGTTCATTGCTTAGAAATGAATAGAATTTCAAAAAATATCTTAAATTGATTAGACATAATGATAGTAATCAAATTCTATTACAGAGTTAAAGTTGCCTATGGCACATCATTGGGTTATGCCAAGAAATAGAAGTTCTTGTAGAGGAAGAAACTAAAAGTTGTGATCTGATGAAATGCATAGCGAAAAGTTTCATCCCTTTATACTAAACATAGTAATGCCCAGTGTTCTTTTAGTGGATATTAGCTAATATGTAAATATGTGTGGGTCTGGAAGTAATGCTTCCTAACAAGACAAAACAAAATGGTTTTGTTATGTAAATGTTTTCCCTGAATTATGGCTCCCCTACCTTTAAGACTCCTTTTTCCTACCAAATTCTTGCACCTGAAGTTTGCTAATTTATTTTCTGCAGAAATTTTATATTTTTATAGTTGGCTTTCCCCAAAATTTCCTTATGGAAAAACTCAAGTACTCAAGTAAAAGGACATATATGGAGATGCTAGTGAGGGCTTCCATTTGATACAGTTTTGATGCAGTAGAATTTGTTCTGCTTTAAAGTGTGTACAGGAAATATGGAAAATACTTTACCTGATTACTTTTCAGTTGTCTCAACCAAGCATCCTGCACACTGTAGAATTTGCCTACAAAATAACAATGATTCTTGTGTGCCTGCTCCTGAATTCTTCGTGTAATGAAGAAGCATCTTTGTTTGCACTTCTTATTTTCATTATTCCAGATAGAATATAAAATTGTGGGCATTTCTGACAAAAAGTGTAATTCATGGTGTCAGTACAAATTCAGACTGATGGATTCAGCTGTGCATTTTTCAAGATAAATGTCTTTCAAAAATATTATTTTATTTTATTTTATCTTATCATTTCCCAACTCAAATTCATTATTCTGGGTGGTTAATAGTGTTAAAAAATTAAAAGTTTGAGAAAAACATAAAAACATAAATAGCAGTTAGGATAAAAACACTCCTCAGTCACAAGTTAACATAATCGGTGTATGGGCCCAATCTCTCCCCCCTTCTCCTCACAATTGATCCCCACACAATGAAAGGCCAACAAAGTCAAGGGCAATCTCCGAGGGGAAAGTATGATATTTCAAAAGGCAGATTTTTTCTTTCTTTCAATCATGTCCTAGCATCACAACAGAAAAACCTCTCTTCCAGGACCACATTAGGTACCATTCCTTATCACACAGAACCTGAAGCATGCCTCTTCTGTCAAACCTAATGAGATGCGTAGACATAATCAGAGGCGATCTCTCAAATAACCTGGCCTCGTGCCGTGAAGGTCTTTGTAGATTCCAATCAAGACCTTGTTTTTTAACTTCTACATTTAATTAGGCATACATAAATAGAATTCCTTGGTGGATCAGGCTAAGACTTTCCTTGCTCTCTGAGTATCTCTAGAAATGATTGGATGTAGTGTATGTATTTTACTGTGAACAGGCTTCTGTTGGTTTTATAATTCACTGTAACTCGAGATATGGGCAAGGAAAATCAAAAAGGTAAAATTTTGAAAGGTCAAAATTTGCTATTTCAGCAAAGTTGGCAATTTCAAAATTATATAATTACTTTTCAGATAATTGATCTAAAAGAGAGAGAAAAAACTAAAAGTTTCCAATATTTCACTAAGACTATTTTTTACTCATGTCAGAGATTTTAGATTCTTTCAATATTCAAATTTAAAGACGAGATATATTTTTTTCACATCAAAATCGGTTCATCTCAGGAAATTTTTTGCATAGGAACATTTTCTGATTCAGAATTTTCTGGAAAGCCCATCAGGTTACCATAATTTTGTGAAAAATAGACTTTGAGGAAAAATCTCCACAGTAGGATATATGTACAAGAAGCTTTAGTTTCTTTTACTGAGTCACTGTATTAAGCAATAAAAATACATACATTGGTGGGTTCTATGTATAGAACTGTCAGGCAGGGTCAGGTTTATACATTAAGTTGCAGATCAAACATTTATTGCTGAAGCCTATGCACAAGAATCTAGTCAGCTAAAGTTCAATACTAAATTGCTGCTAGATAAGCATCAATGGAATTCAAGAGGAGTTGTACTTGGATCATTTGTGGCAATGTAATGACTCTAAGCTGATGATTTGCTTAACTCCGCTCCCCCAACTCTGCCTGCTTTTCTTCTACAAGAACTGAGAAGATATCCAAGAACTTAGCTGCCTTGATATACTTACTGTTTTTAATATATTATTTTTATAATATATTAATATATTTTAATATATTATTTTTTAATATATTATTTTTACAGGAAATGCAGTGAAAAAGATTATCAGGAGACTTAATGATCAATTTCCTTTTCTTTGTTTTGCAAAATTGCATATAAAGATTCAGTGTATCATTTCAGTTCATCACAAAAATAGTTGTGATATTGTATCATCTGGAAGTCCAGCAATGCCTTTCTCCTTTCCAAAAGAGAAAAAAAAATCCTGACAGGTTTTCTTTTTTTGCTTTCATTCAGGTGGACCGCTACACACTGAAAAATGGGCATCATATTATACTTCTGGCAGAGGGCAGGCTGGTGAATTTGGGGTGTGCCATGGGACATCCCAGTTTTGTTATGAGCAATTCTTTTACCAATCAGGTGTTGGCACAAATAGAACTTTGGACAAATCCTGGTAAATATACTGTAGGAGTACATTTTCTGCCAAAGAAGGTAAGTGTGTGAATTAAAAATGGAATGATATGTTTTAGCTGAAATATATAATGTTTGGTATCCAAAGAAAATGTGGGGAAGATAAGCCAAACTTATTTTCAGAATATTCCGTAAAGCTCAATTATCAGTGGTCACATAAATAAATATTCTCTAGGATATTCTGTCCCCAGTCTGGTGCTTCAGAGCTTCCAATAATACACCATCACTATAATTGAGTCCGTCCATCTTGCTGATAGATGTCCTCTTGCATACCATCTTATTCAACATTCTTCAGGAAATAATAAAAAACACTGTATTTTATTTCTACTTTAAATATCTGTGGCAAAGTTAGCATAACATGCTAGACCAGTGATGGCTAACCTTTTTGCCATTGCATGCCAGGGGGAACAGGGCGGGAGAGGTTCGTACGTGCGTGTGCCCACATCCATAATTCTATGTGCCCCACCCTGTACATGCACGCGCAAGCCCCCCCCCCCCCGCTCCTGGCACGTGATGGCCAGGTAGGCCTGTTTTTCTTTCTCACCTGGCTCCAGATCCTCTCTATGCATCTGGGGAGGGCGAAAATAGCCTTCCCCACTCTCTCAGAGGTCTGAAACGGCACATTTCCCAACTCCCAGTAGGACAGGAAGTGACTTTTTTGCTTCCCCCAGCCTCCAGAGACTGAACCCATGATTTGCTTAGATAGAAAATGATGGAAGCGAATTCTAAAACTTCCCTGAACAATCCTGCAATAATGGAATAGACCAGGGGTATCAAACTTGCAGCGTCACATCATCACGTGACGTATCACGACTTTTTCCCCTTTCACTAAACCGGGGTGGGCGTGCCAGCACATGACGCATCTGGCCCGCGGGCCACGAGTTTGACATCCCTAGAATAGACAATCAAACTATGGAATGTAAATCAGAGTCTCTTCCATTAAGACCTAAACGTTTTAAGTGAACACAGCAAAGTTGGCTTTATTCATGGTCATGTTCCATTGGCCTATATCAGTTTTTATATAATTTTCAGGAAAGGTGTTATGATGATATATTGGACTGGGTAGCTTAAGGAGGGGTATGCAATTCTGCAGCCTAATTTTGGTAACCCCAGAACATGTTGATATTGTGCTATCCGTCCTTAAAAGCACGCCAATTTTCCTTTTAAAAAATGAAGCCAAAAAAATAAAATGGACACGGAATGGGATGGGGTGGAATTATCCTGTTCACCGCAACAATATTTAATTATTGGCCTGCAGTGTTCAGAGAATGACATTTTAAAAAGGATGCCCAGACATGGAACACAGAGATAATTGAGAAAATGTTTGTTCTATCTATGTGGTTAAATCAGCAAAGCCTTCTACTGGCATCAACAGATTTTCTAAATAATGAACTATTCTCTCCCAGTATATACACTACATACACCCAGCAGATATGCATATCCACCCAGAGGTGGTTTGCAAAAAGTTTTACTTAGGATTTAGCAAATTCGAGCAGCAGATGACAATGTGTGTGCAAACATATGCTCAAAGCAAATAATCCCAAATCCCTGTAGAGTTTACAATAAAGGTAAAGGTTCCCCTCGCACATATGTGCTAGTTGTTCTCGACTCTAGTGGGCGGTGCTCATCTCCGTTTCAAAGCCGAAGAACCAGCGCTGTCCGAAGACGTCTCCATGGTCATGTGGCCGGCATGACTAAACACCAAAGGCGCACGGAACGCTGTTACCTTCCCTATTTTGCTACTTTTCTACTTCCCTATTTTTCTACATTTTTTACGTGCTTTCGAACTGCTAGGTTGGCAGAAGAACCTCTATCTACAATAGGGGCGTCAAACTCGCATCGTCATGGTGGTGTCATGTGACATATTGGGACTTTTTTTGCTAAATTGAGCATGGGCGTGGCCAGCATGTGACACATCCGACCTGTGGGTTGGGAGTTTGACAGTTCTGATCTACAATGAGTTCCAAATCATTATGATCATTAACTTGCTGATTGGGTATATTCCACATAGGCTAGAAAAAGAACCCAGTCTGAGTCTTCAGTACCTTGACTTAGTAGCTTTAAGATGTGTGGCCTCCAACTTCCCAGGAAGGCTGGCTGGGGAATTCTGGGAGTTGAAGTCCACCCATTGTAAAGCTACCAAGATTGGGAAACTCTGCTCTAGCATGTTGTTGTCCATCTGTGTGGAAACATTGCTTGATGAAATGATGATTTGCACATATTTCTAGCATTCACATATTGCTGAACTTCAGCTCCCTAATATCTTTCACCATTGGCCATCTGGAACTATTCATTAGCATACAGACGGCTGCATGTTTTCAGCCCATATTAAGATGTTGCTTCCTATATTAATAACTTTCCACGTTTTTCTTTCAGCTGGATGAAGCAGTAGCTGCTGCTCATCTGGATAAACTCGGTGTGAAGTTAACCAAGTTGAGTGATAACCAGGCCAAGTACCTAGGACTAGCCAAAGATGGCCCCTTCAAACCAGATCATTACAGATACTGAGCAGCTGGCAAAGCCCAACAGGCTCAACATTCAAGTCCTTCTGTACTGCGATTTGATCAACAGCCACATCACCTGTCATCTATACTTTCCCACATCTTCTCCACCTGCAGCATATTTGCTCTTCCAAAGAAACTTCCAAGAATCTTTCAAGCAGGTGTCTGATGCTTCAGCCGAGGAGTGATGATGCTGGAGAATCAAAATGTGCTTTGCAAATTCTCTTCTCTTCATGGCCTTGCCCTTTTGAATTTTTGAATACATTGACTAAAAATAAACGGGGGTGGGGGGGTGGGGGGGGTGGAGTGAGGAGAAGAAGAAAATATCTCTAAGTCTCCTTTTCACATTAGGGCTTCAGGTTGGGATATGAAATGATACGTTTTAATTTAATGTTTGCTTACATTCAGTCTCAGATGCTGCTTTGATCTGGCTGATGAGGCAAAATGTGCATACATGCAAGCTTTGAAAATACCTTGGAAGGAAATGTCTGGAAGCAATTTATTTACTATGTGGTAAAACTGATTCTGAAAACCTGACTGTGGGGAGGGGGAGCATTCAGTTCTCCAAAGAGGCTATCAGGCATTGTCTGCTCAAGCCTGATCTGTTTTGTGTCATAAAACAATTTTATTAAACATCTGGAAAGTGGTCTTGTTTTCATTTTATTTATGTGGGTTAGGAGGATAGTTGCTGTTATTTTATCTAGTGACGCCTAGATTATGCAGCAATTTAAAGGTGCCTTGTGCAAATATGACTCTGGCATATTATGAGTCATTTGTGAATGTAACAGTTTATTTCTCAAAATAGTTACTACTTACTGTCCAGTGGCAGACAGTTGTAGGTCTCCATCCTGTGGTACTGAGTTTCAAAAATTATGTATTGAGTGGAATTTGGCAGTGATTTAGAGGAAGCACTGGTATTATCTCTCCATTGAATGTTCTCCATCTAATTATTACTCTTAATATTTTATTATTGGCAGCTAAAAATATGGGTAGGTTCTGTTAAGACACAGGTTTTTTGAGTTTTTGAAATGCAGAGCTTAATATTTAAGATAATTAAAAGAATAATATAATGCACTGAACTCACATATTGTTCAAAATGTAGAATAAAATAAAGTATTTAGTGCTGAAATTGATAATCTAATACAGATTAACAAATTAATTTAGTTGAGATTAAATATATTAATTTTTTACTTGGAAGAAACGTGTAAGAATTCTAGTCCACTGGATAAAATGTATATATAATCATTACATCCCTTTACCTTAGTTAATACGCATTAGTGCTGGCATATAAAGTCCATTTACATAGGCAACACCCTATATCAGAGTTCTCATAATTTGATCATAAACAGGTATATAAAATGACCTTAAAAATATAGCATTTTGTTAATTTTATGAACTTAGTGTTAATAAAAAGGTGAGCTCACTTTATAACGTAAAGTGTTGCATCAACTGAATTTAACAAGAGCTAAAGTTGGTTGAAATATACAGAATGATGCACATTTTAATATAATAGACAAATGAGTATTTCTCAAATTTGCTCTATTAAACCATGAAAATATTCCTTTGATTGCTGCTTCCTCCTTTAGATATAATAATTATTGTGTACTGATAGAGGTCATGTACATAAAGTATTTGATTGGAGAGACATGGAATTCTATAACTCGGAGGAAAAATAACCTAGTTTAGTAAATGTCTGAAAACTAATGTAATACTCTGCATTTATTTCATTAAGGCTGATCTGACCCTAATAAGCAAAGAAAAATAAGTTTCTTTTCTAAGTACTTCAAACTTTTATCATGTTTTTAATATTTTTTTAAAAATGATTATGGTTTCTGTTTTTTTAAAGCAGTACATCTTCATCATATCTTTTAAAACTGGAATTGACAAAATTTGGGATTCTGTTCCCCATGAAAATAGGGCAGTGTCTGTAGTATAGGCAGGAAGTAACCATATGTTGAGAATAAATTGTGGTTAGAAAAAACAACAACCCAACCCACTTCTTCCTGCAGCGGTCCCTTTAATTAGTATCCTTTTATCCCATATTTTTCTTTACAAAAACATCCTTGATTGTGTGCCTTTTTTAAAAAAATGGGTTCCCTCCATTCAGTCAGGATCAATAGAACAATGAAACCATACTGTTTAAGAATTGGAAGAGATCTTATGAATATCTATTCCAACTTCTATCCAGTGCAGGAAATCACTGCTACATCATATGTGAAAGAAATAATTATTCAGCTTTCTTTAAACCCTTAATAATAAAGAAAAGCCCCCTGCCTCCCAAGCCAGTCTCTATTAAGCAGCTCTTAGGGTTAAAAGATTTTTCTTGTCCTGACATCTGGAATGACTCTGAACAATAAAAGGTAAAGGAGTCCCTGCAGATTTTACTCCACTATTCATTGCTGATTATAGGATGCTCATCTTCATTCTCAAGGCCATTCAGCCAGCACTGTCAAGACATTTCCGTGGTTATGTGGCCAGCATGACATCATGGAGTATTGTTACCTTCCCATTGAAATGATACCTACTTATCTACTTGCATTTGCATTCTTTCAAACTGCTAGGGTGCAGGAGCTGGGGCGAGGATGGAAGCTTACCCTGTTGTGTGGTGCTCGGGTCTCAAACTTGGCTGCTAGCTTTCCAGTCAACAAGCCCAGCATCTAAACCGCATTACCCCACCCCACTCTAAATAATACTAGTCCATTTTCTATATAACAGCCCTTCAGAGCTCTGAAAGCAATCATATCTTGCTGTAGTCTTCTCTTTCTTGGCTAAACATACTCAGTGCTTCCAATTATTCCTGGTAGTTTTTTTCTAAACCTATCAGCTTGCTTCTAGATGTGCTCCACTTTGTCAAAGTTCTTGCTGAAGTGGTACTCAGAAATGGATGCAGGCAATCTGACAACAGAATACAATTACTGTATTTTTTGTGCTATAAGACACATCCCCCCCCCCAAAGTGGGTGGAAATGTCTGTGCATCTTATAGAGCGAATTTTGTGGCAGGGAGGGGCAGCATTCGCCATTGCTGCCTGTCACTGTTGCCTCTATTCACTGCGGCCAGGGAACACTGGAGCCTTTGCTGCTGAGCAACTGATCGGCAGTTGGATTGGACTCCCGGAATACCACCAGTTTAGGTGGCGGTGTTCAGCGGCAATAGGCGGCGATCAGCGGCAATAGGTGGCGGTGATCCCCGTCACCTAGAACAGTTGATCGGCAGCATTCTGGGAGGCCAATCCAACCACCGATCAGCTGCTTGGCAGCAAAGGCTCCAGTGTTCCCCAGTGGCGGTAGCAGCTCAGCTCAGTGAGCGGTGGTAGGCGCAATGGAGCAGAGGCCTGGTGAGCTATGTGCTGGGGCTGCAATAACATGCTGAAACTTATCTTCAGCACGGCTGAAACAGCTGTGGCCAGGCTGTTTGCTGTTTGCTGCAAGGATGCTTGCCAGATGAATACTGGATGGATGCTGGGAGGCAGAGGCAGATTTTTCTCCCCTTGCTTTCCTCCTCTAAAGCTAATGTGTGTCTTATGGTCTGGTGTATCTTATAGTGTGAAAAATATTTTATATTTGTTATAATTTAAAATGGAACACCTTAATTATAAAATCTAACTAACTTGGAGTAAAGTCACCTTAACTATACATACTTGGATGGGTTAGCTGGCTAAATCTTCTCTTTGCTCTTTAGTTACAGTATTGACTGCAATTCAAAGCCATTCCTATGTAGGCATTTTCATAATTCTTTATTCCTTATTGCCTTCCTCACCTCACAAATGGTGAAATTAACATAGAAAGGGGTGAGGAGGAGACACTTGGACTTCTCTGTTCGATGCACAGAACTTCGTCTAAATTTTAAGAGTCTTATTGTATGGTTCTTTTTGCTTTCATGTGCTTACTGGCCAGAAGGGGAGTGGCTGGTCATAAGTCATATTATCTTATTACGTTTACTGTCTAATGCTAATACTTAATGGAAATGTAGCATGACTTGGAAAAACGTAAGTCAAATATCAGGCAATTATGAAGATTCTTGAGTTATCTTGGCCCAGCGTATATCATTTTAATTTATTGAAAATATTGTTAGATTAGTTAGGGGGCAGAGGAAGAAGATCAGAGTTTCATTTGGAAATGCAGATAAAGTACAATAATAAAATGGCTGTGACTAGAATAATAAAATACAAAAGCAGAGTGTTATGAAAGACAAAAGTGCCAATTCAGAAAATAGGGCAAGAGCACTCAGTGAATGGTTAAATTTAAGAACTGGGGTAAATTAAATTTATTCCATGTGGCTGAGTGTTCTCTTTCATAATTGCTTTAGAATTAGAAAAAGCTTGATATAAACATTATTTAGAAAAATAAAATACCTCATTGTGGAATCCAATCTGAGGTTTGTCACTGGGACCAGACTTTAGTCTCCCAGGCTCTTGGATTTGAGCCCATCCTCAGGGAAATTCTTTCTGACCTGTATAGGAAGAGAGGTTCTCTGAAGATGGGCTCCAGCACAAATCCGAAAGCTTCGAAGACTAAATCTCTGATCCTGGTGACCAACTCATTGGATCCTGCAACATTATCCTGGGACACATATATTTGTCTTCATTCGAGAAATCTCATGCTTTGCTTATGGAAGAGAATCTTGGAAACATATCAAAATAGTGTTTAGTATTAGCTATAATTAAGAACTGGTGGAGGAAGTACACTGCTTTGCTTTAAGGATTCCTCTCTTCCAAATGAAACGGGCAAGGGATCTTTAATTTCCTATTTCCTGGAAATACTTTACCTCTAGTATGGCAGTGCATTTTTTATATGGGATCAGTCATTTAAAAAAATTACGGGCCCATTTAAACATTTAAGATGTGGAACAGAATGATGTTACTACTGTATATGACTGTATATTTGGGTTCCTATATTTTAAATCAGCTCTTCTTTGCATGTCAGAGATCTTTGGTTCTAGGAACTTCAAATAACAACTCAAGGAATCACATTTTGCCCACCTGCCATCATTTTCCCATTAAGCCATGTTGTGGGCAGGTGACAAGGTGATTTTTATTGTACTCAGAAGTGCTGATCATAAAGAAGATGAAGGAGTGAGGGAATTTGCAAATGTGTCCCTATGATTTGGGTTTGTGTAGTGGTTGAGAGAGACTTCTCATTTCTGTACTGCCAGGGTAAAATTAAATATATCTCCTATATTAGTATGTGAAGGACAGAGCTTCAGGTGCATATGAAAATATATTTTTTTGACTGGGAAATGTGCTTTAATTATTAGATTGGTAGATTTATATCCCACCCTATTTTCAGGAGCTCAGGATGATATATTGCACTCTCTTCTCTACTTTTTTTTAAAATTCCAACCACCACCTCATGGGCTGTGAAAAGTTCAGATTCATCTATTGAACATCAACCTTTGAAGACGGGCATAAATTTTAGTTCCCCGTCCTCAAATACACTGCCATTGTCATATGATGAACATCATGTTGACAGTTTGGGGAACATGTTTTTTTCTTTTCTTTTCTAAACATCTGAAGACTATAGTAATGATATCATTAAAAACGTAAAAGCCTGAAATGCAGGGGAAAAAAAATCTGCTGTTACTTGAATTGAAAACAAGTCTTTGGTGTCCAGCGTTCTAAATAATACACCGAAAGAAAGCAAAACTCCGAGGCAGGTAGCTTCCTCAAGGAAGTTTTATTGGATACATCATATTGGCACATGTTGTGACCTCGGCTTCTTGAGTCATTAAAACACACGAGTAGTCCCAAAAACCTTTTTTATTGCAACAGCTGTGAATTATGTTCATTCACAGCTGACTCCCAATTAATTGCAAAAAGTCCTTTGGGAGAAGTCCTTTGGGATAATCAGCAACCTTTATCTCCCTTGACACGCTGCCAAAGACCTACTTTGCAAAGCCACACAGAGTCCAGAATCAAACAAGAGATGTCAACTAGGAATAGAATTAACAATGTTGCTTCCCTGCAAAGGCCCCATGTGCCTTTGTTCCTCTTTTAAGCCTTATGGGAGGAGCCAATCATCTCCAGGCCTTATTCCCGAGTCGCCCTTTAGTTTTAACTGTTCTTGGCTTCTGGCAGCTCTGCGCATGCTCGCACTAGGAACAGGCTCCTCCTGTTCCTCTGCCTCTCTAATGTCCGACTCTGGAGGCTCTGGAGCAGGGGTGAAATCCAGCAGGTTCTGACAGGTTCTGGAGAACTGGTAGTGGAAATTTTGAGCAGTTCGGAGAACCGGTAGCAGAAATTTTGAGTAGTTTGGAGAACCAGCAAATACCACCTCTGGCTGGTCCCAGAGTGGGTGGAAATGGAGATTTTGCAGTATCCTTCCCCTGCCATGGCCACCAAGCCACACCCACCAAGTCACACCATGCCCACCAAGCCACGCCCACAGAACCGGTAGTAAAAAAAATTGGATTTCACCACTGCTCCGGAGTCCACACATAACTCCCAGATAGCCCTGGCCTCATCTCTGCCTCTGATGCAGAGCCCTCATCTGAGCCTTCCCCAGACTCCCCAACTGGCCCATGTTCCTCCCCAGCCTCCTCACTGTTCAACTCCACTGCCAGCTCTGCAGGCTGCTGGTGGACCACAACAGCACAACTGGTGAAAACTGACTCTGAAGGTTCCCGTGGTTTTCACCTAATTACCAAAGTAAAACTTCCACCTTTCCCCAAGTCTTCAGCCACACTGCCCAATTGAGCTGCTGGCCAGTTGCTTGGTTACTACACTCCTCCTCTCCCCAGCCACCTGTTGGAATGAGCTTGGTTCCCACAGTTGGTATTTTAACATGGAGGATGAACAAAAGTTTCTATTGGTCTTAGAGTTTTAAACTTATCTGGTTGCAGATAAATTTTAGGAAGCAAACAATGAGCACTGTAACCATTTTCTAGGTATGTGATGATTCTAAATGATACTAGAACCCATTTATATTATTCTAGACCATGTGGACTTCAATTCCCAGAATTCCTCAGCTATGCTAGCTGGAGAATTCTGGGAGCTGGAGTCCCGACAAACTAAAGTTGCCAAGGTTGAGAAGTACTGCTGTAAACCATGAAGAAAAAGAGTGTCAGCTTGCCCTCATGCAATGTATTTAAAATAACCCCGGGCTCTGTGGTTGCTGCTTGAGAAATAGCCCTGCCAGTTACTTATGCTGTCATGTTATTGTGAAAGAGATCCTTCCATGTTTTATAAACTGTTTCCATATGTAGGATGGCAGAATTGACCAGCTTTCTTTCAAGTTCAAAAGGAAAATCAAGATCAAAAGATGATTCTGGCCTGTGAATGCTTTTTCAGATTTTTAAATATGACTAGCTGAATACCCGTGCTCCGCTATGAAACTATGTGATCGGGCTTGATAAATCGACACTTAGAGTTTGAAAATTAATGAGTAGTTACAATCAGCCTCTCCTCTCCCCTTCTCACCCTCAGGCTAGCCCCACAGAAGCCTCCTCTTCTCTCCCCTTCTCTCCCTCAGGCTGACCCCACAGAAGCCTCTCCTCTCTATCCCCTTCTCTCCCTCAGGCTGGCCCCATAGATCCTCTTCTCTCCCCTTCTCTTCCTCAGGCTGGCCCCACAGAAGTCTCTCCTGTCCACTCCTCTCCCCTTCTCTCCCTCAGGCTGGCCCCACAAAAGTCTCTCCTCTCCCTCAGGCTGGACCCACAGAAGCCTCTTTTATTCTACCCCCTTCTTTCCCTCAGGCTGGCCCCATAAACCCTCTCATTTCTCCTTATCTCCCTCAAGCTGGCCCTATACTAGCCTCTCCCCTTCTCTCCCTCAGCCTTGCCCCACAGAAACGTCTCCTGTCCTATCCCCTTCTCTCCCTCAGGCTTTCTAGCCCCTTTTCTCCATGAGGCTTGCCCCATAGAAGCCTGTCCTATGCTATCCCATTCTCTCCAGAGTTATTTTCAAGTTGGGAGGGGGAGTAGAACATCTAACTAATTAGCATCAGAGCGTGTTATAATAATATAGGAAATACTAATGCTTTGATGGTCATTTCGAAAATTCCTTTCTAAGTGAGCACCTAGAAGCCAAGAGGAATATACATGGTGAATTTCAAGTTTGTAGGCTTTATGGTTCTGGAGTTTCCATGATTAATGTGTGATATATATAGATTTTCACAGATATAAAGCATGTACTACTTATCTGTCCTTGTGAGCGTCCTGTAGGACATTGTATGGAAAAAGGTCATAGTTGAACACTAATGAATATCTTGAGTATTCTAATGAAGGGACTTAGAACTTTCATAGTAAGCTTCGTGCAATTGTTCCGCTTCTCAGCTTGGAAAGGTATGTTTGAAATGGCCATATTAGCTGTTTTGTTATTCACAGCTCTTCATAAAATTAGCCATGACATAGTTGGCTCTGCCCTACTCATGGTCACTTTATTTAGTTCTATCGTCCTTCAACAATAAATGCATTGCAACAAGAAAACAATGTTGCTGAATCAGTTGCTTGTTCTTGGTCTCATGTAATTATTATTATGAGTAGGAGATGCGTAGCCTAAATGTTTTTACTTATGCATCAAACTATGTACATTAAAATTGATTATGTGCTTGACATCTTGAATGGTTTGAACCTCTCAAAAAGGAACCTTATATTGTTTTGCTTTGTGAACAACAGCTATAATGCAAATAAAGGTCACAGAAAAACCTTAAGGGCTTTTGGAGTCTTTCTAAGCAGTTTGCTTAACAATTTTGAATAATAGACAAGGGCCACATGTGGAAAAAATCAAGGACAAAGTCTAGCAAGTTCTATAACTGGAAAAGATTAATTCATTTCCTAGAACCTTTTATGGTAATGTTTATAATAAAGTTTAAGGGTCCAATTATTCTGTTAAAGTTATCTAAATGAGAAAAAGAGCAATTTCAGATCTCTTTTTAAACCTATCTGTATTTCTAGCCCACATACTAGCTCACCTCTGCTCAATAGAAAATACTGGTATAATAAGCCAATTAAGTAAGAAGTAAAACAGTGAGGTCCTTGGTGCTTTCCAAGCTTGGTTGTTTTATTTTTTGTTTTCAATGAAAACAACTTAAAATTATTAAATTTAAATCTAAATAATTATTAAACTGTACTGTATTTATTCTATTATTATAATGCTCTTCCAAAAGGGGATCCAAATCTATCCCCATCACCAAAGATCGGAAGGAACTGATGTTTCAAATTATAGGCATGTTTCATTATTGAACCAACATGTTAAAATATTAACATCAATACTTTTCTAATAGTTTTAATTTAGATCAATATACATTCATCAAGCCCGGATTGGTTCCAATTAGAAAGCTTCTTAACATGATACCCTGGAATAAAGAAAAAAGAAATATTTGCTGATTTGCTGCAGATGCATACTTTGATATCTTAGAATGGCTACTTTCATTCAAGATGCAGGAAAAATATAAATTAGATTTGTAAGTACAGTACAGTCTGGAAATTATCTTTTAAGTTAAATTATTAAATCAAATCATGTTTGCCCACCCTCTCCTCTTTGTTATAGAACTACTGAAGTTCCTATTACTAAAATTACAGAAGAACTCAAACATTGTGGCAGTAGCAGCTAAACATCTTGTGAATGTCTTTGCAGATTAAAATGCTGATATGTATCCTAAACCAACCCCAAAAATCCCTTTCTAAACAAAAGATTAACATATGACGTATGATAGCACGATTAAACATATTTTTTTAAAGAATTGAGGACTAAAGTATAATCCCCAAATTATACAATGTATAATTCCCGAATTATACAATGAGTTTAGGGGTACCTCTAAGATTTGTGTAAACAAAGAAAATGAAATGAAATTCGAATTCCTCCAAACAGTTCTAAATTGGATATAGTCAATTATTACACAATGTTAAAGCTAGCTATAGTCATGGCACTAATTAAAGCTATGTCAGGTTTATATCCTTAAAATGATTCTCTCCCTAAATTATTTTTTCAAACATCTCCTCTCTCTTTTACTAAAAGATTCACAGCAAGAAATATTTATAAAATTTGTATTAAAAAGCATGCATAAATAGACCACTTTTATTTATTATCTTTAATCTCAGAAAAGAAATGGAGATTTTATAATATAATAAAATATAATATTTTATAGCTTCCTAACATTATTGTTGTTATATTGAACGATAATTTTTCAGAAATGGAGGGGAAATAAAGAATCATTTTTTCATTTCAAATCCTGGACACAATCCTATTTAACAAGAAAATAGATCTAAAATGGAATGAAGAGAAACTTTGTTTCTTTGGAATATATTAGTATGACATTTAGTAAAAGCAGTGGCAGTATAACTTACCTGATAACAGTTCTCATAGAACATCAATATTTTTGCAGGGAATTTAAAGTCACTACAGACCAAAAAAATGGGAACAGAACAATCTATATGGATGAAAGGAAGGTTTTACAGATGGAGGAATAATATCTAATATGGTTATAAGTTGGTGATCTCACATTCTAGAAGTAAATTGGGTACATTTTTATCATTCCCCAATGACAAAGACATAAAGGAAATAATTTTACACTTTATCTATGTGTACATAAAATTAAGAAGGAAATGTTTAATCGCTGCCATGCCCACCCCCCAAAAAACCCTCAACAAAGCATTATAACTTTCAGATCAATATTGTTTATTCATGATAAAATAATACTAACATTTTTTGTACATCAATTTGCCTGGGAAAAAAATGTAAATATTCACTCCAGCTTTTCTCATGTATCACTTTTCCCCTTCAAAGTAACATTCATCATTCTTCAACTCTTCCCCCCAGCAAAAACTCTGATCTGTTGTCTATTCGTTTCAGACTTCAGAACAAAATCTAATCAATTTCAATTATAGAAAGGCAGTCTTTGATTAAGAAAAACTTTATAAACATAACAGAAGTTCAGCAATGAAATCAGTTGCTAAGGAGGTGACATCATTGCACATATTCTGGTAAATGATGGATAGCAGGGGTGGGTTCTACTTACCTTTACTACCGGTTCGCAAGGGTGCGTGAGTGCGAGCGAAGCGAGCGTGCACCCGTGCGCATGTGCAGAAGCATTCTGATGACATCGGGGTCAGTGGGCGGAGCCTCCTGCCGGTTTTACTACTGATTCTATAGAACTGGTGCGAACCGGGGGCAACCCACCACTGATGGATAGCTGGCAGATGGGGATACTTTTATTTACATTTCTGCACTGAAGAGAGAGTTAGAGAATGGAGCAAATGGTTTCTTTCAACTTGATCAAACTTTCCTCACTGCTAAAATGAAGTGCTTTCATCAGTGATTTGGCAGTAAATTGTACTAGCATGAAATACCCTATTCCCATTTCAGGTCTGTATGCTGTATCTACTTCAAGTCACTGTAGTCAGTGGACTTCCTTCAAAGATAATGAGTAACAAATATTAATAGATTTTTTATATATACATCTTGACCGGTGGTTGCTACCGGTTCGCCCTGGATCAGGCAAACTGATAGCGGCGGCAGGAGGCTCCGCCCACCCACCTGGATGCTTCTGTGCATGCACAGAAGCTTCTGCGCATGTGCAGAAGCATTGCACGCCCATGCCCACAAGTGAACCGATAGTGACAGGTTTTGAAACCCGCCCCTGATCTTGATTGTGCCCTTGGATTGTAGAAAGAAAATACTACTTTAATATCAGTAGCGCTAAGGATGGTATAAGCTTATCTTACTCATGGGCAAAGTCATGGGGCAAAAAATAAGAAGCTCTCAGGGCATGTTAGCATCATGATTAGTTGCAAGTAAATAAAGGTCACCTGAGTCTATGGCATAATTCTGTTTGGAAGTCTTGTTTAACCTCCCTTCTGACTGCCATCGGTCACTATTTTGTCTATTAACTCCTGTAACAATGGGAGGCTTGCAACACAATTTTGGAGCATATTTTTAGTTCCTTACATCACTCAGTTCTCTAGAAAGCTAACTAACTCAGTAAAGCAGCATTATAATACTGTTGAAGACTTATATAGTCAGTGCATGAAAAATTTCAAGAGTCAAAACGGGGGGGAGGGGGAAACCTTCTAAAATGCTAAAGGTCTGTGCAACAGATAGATTTGTGGCTATATTTATAGCCCTACATAGATATGATATCCTAATATTCCTTTTTAATTACTCTTTTCATGTATTCATGTTTATACTGTTACCTGTTATCTTATATATGCTTGACAAATAAACTTATGATTATATGATGATTATGATTATATTTAGCCTAAGGATCAAAGTGACCATGCTTGTTTGAGATGATGGTTGTGAGATAAAATCTACAGAAGCCTAATTGTATTGGGAAAGCTTTGGGGGGGGGGCACTCCAAAAATTGAGGTTAAAACAATGTTACTTCTTAAAAATTAAGAGTCGTAATGAAAATGTGTCCATTTTATTCCCTCACTCACCTCCCACTCTGAAGGTTGGGAGTTCAGTCAGCATATGCTTCTCTTCTATGGCGCAAAGAAAAAAATGTCTGCTGCAAGCTCCACATGGTATCCGCAAGGGCATCCAATCAGTAAACAGTCAGCTCCATCCAGTTGCCCCAAATCTACTCCGAATTAAGGGATTAAAAAGTAAATGTTCCCCTTGCACAAATGTGCTAGTCATTCCCAACTCTAGGGGGTGGTGCTCATCTCCGTTTCAAAGCTGAAGAGCCAGTGCTGTCCGAAGACGTCTCTGTAGTCATGTGGCCGGCATGACTAAATGCCAAAGGCGCATGGAACGCTGTTACCTCCCCGCCAAAGATGGTCCCTATTTTTCTACTTGCATTTTTTACGTGCTTTCGATCTGCTAGGCTGGCGGAAGTTGGGACAAGTAACGGGAACTCACCCCGTTACATGGCACTAAGAATTCGAGCCGCTGAACTGCCGACCTTTTGATCGACAAGCTCAACGTCTTAGCCACCGTGTCCCTCAATTAATTAATTAATTAAGGGATTACAGGGTTGTAAAAAAGAATTTTATATGCACACTAATATTATTAAAACTGCTGAATTGAAACATAGACCAATTTAAAACTGAAGATGGAGAATAGTTTTGTTAAAGTTAATATCTTGATTTGTTTTAAATCTCTGATCCATGGAACAGTATAATTTGCCAAACTCTTTCTGTTTGGTTTGGTTTGGTTTGCTAGCTAATTACCAGGTTCTATTCCAACTTTTCTTGATTCTGCTCCCCATGCTTTCATCCCCCCTATTTCACAATTGTTTTCCATTTGGGTAAATCTAGAATTAAAATCCTCGATTTGGCTATTTTTCTCACCAAATAGCATAAAATCTAAGTATAATGACAATGCACAGAAGCATCATTCTCTCTTTCTGTTACCAGATGTTTTGCTTCTGTGTTGGATTCCTGCATCCTTGACTCACATTGCTCTCTCAAGAGAAGAGAATAAAAGCAGCATGATTTGTATAGAGTAGACCTAGGAAGAATAGAGAAGGGGTGATAGGACAGGCAAAAGCAAAACAAAGAAAGCAAAAAGAAAATATTTTAGCTTTGGCTATACCCATCACTGGTGGATAGTTGTTAAAAATATTAAAGTGAATGAATCCCTTGGACTGAAAGTGGTTCCCCGTTCCTTTTTATTGAGATGGGACATCTGCAGTCCTCAAAGACTGACTGTTAATCATAGTTCCCATTAACCCCATCAAAGGTTGGGCCAATCGTTAAGCAACACCTGGAATGTTAAATGGTACCAAACCCTGTTATAGAAAGCTAACTATAAATCACTGAGCTTGTTTTCGTCTGTCTCATTTTGCTAGAAATTCACATGATTATTGTCCTGGAGTACACCTTTTATTGCAGCCCCTGTTTTTCATTCATGTTTTTACATCTCTGTAGTGCAATAAATGCAATTCTTCAGAAGGAAAATATATAGGTAGGCCTTGACTGACAACAGTTTGTTTAATGACTGTTCAAAGTTACAATGGCACTGAAAAAAGTGGCTTATGACCATTTTTCCCATGAACATTGCAACATCCCCATGATCACATGATCTAAATTTAGATGCTTGACAACTGGTTCATATTTATGACGGTTGCAGTGTTCCGGGATCACGTGATCAGCTTTTGTGACCTTCAGACAAGCAAAGTCAATGGGGAAGCCATATTCACTTACCAACCATATTACTAACTTAACAAGTGCAATTATTCACTTAACAACTGTGGCAAGAGAAATCGTAAAATGGGACAAAATTCATTGAACAAATGTTTCACTTAGCAACATAAATTTTGGGCTCAATTGTGGTTGTAACTTATACAATGATAAGTGTTAGAAATATGAATAAGTTTAATAAATTAGAGGATAACAGCTAGAATATGTTCAAATTTAATTAGGGAAATTGTAACAATTGGAATATTTTTAATTGCATATTTGGAACCCAATCAAAAAAGGAAAAAATTGAAATGATATTGTATTATGAATGAATTAGATTGTGGCAAAGCAGAAATGATTAAGGTGTTGTTTGAAGAGGTATAAATACATATGTTTGACAAAATAATTGAAAATTAGAGATAAGATTCAGAATTATACAGTAGAAAGTTATTTGGTTTATTATTATTATATAAAGAGAAAAGATGGCTATATAATTAACTGATTTTTATTAAGATGTTGGATTGTATTATTTGGAATAAGATTTAGGGATTCTTTTTTTTAATGATAAAATTCTGGAATGGTTATCCACTATGGAGGCACAAATTTACCTAAATGCTTTAGATATTGGTAAAATGAAAACTTACAAAGATCTGTTGAATAATCAAGGGGAACTAAGAACAAGACAGGAATTGAAAGAATCAGGTACAGACATTGATTGGTGGCCCTATATGCAAATAAAATCTAGATACAAGACAGATTTGGCACAATTTGGATTTGGCACAAAAGAGAACATATGAATTAGATAAAGTTCTCCATGGAACAGAGGATAAATTGATAAAAAACCCACCTATAACTACTTATTAAGATACAAATTGGAAAAAGAGGTAGTTAAAGAAAATATGGTAATTTGGGCAAAAAAATTTGGATATAATATTGAATTAGATAAATGGGAGAAATTATGGAATATAAATTACAAACTAGCAATGTCTGTACCCTATAAAGAAAATATATATAAAATGTTTTATAGGCAGTATCTCCCACCTGCCAGATTGGCAAAGATGTTTCCAAATACCTCCCCGCTATGTTGGAAATGTAAATATCAAAAAGGAACTTATTATCACATGTGGTGGTCCTGCCATAAGGCAAAACAATTTTGGCAAATAATTAAAACACAAATAGAAGAAATTATAAATCAACAAATAGAAATGAGGCCAGAAACTTTCCTACTGGGAATAATTACTGGGTCATATGAAAAAGAAATAAGATACTTAATTATTCACATAATTACAGCAGCACGAATAGATTTTGCCCAAAACTGGAAAAACAATCACATACCATCAGAAGACAAGGTGATTAGAAAAATTATGGAGTGTGCAGAAATGGATAAGCTCACAAAGGAGATACAAGAAAAAGGTGAAACAGAATACTACTTAGTCTGGAAGAAATGGTATAAATGGTTGGAGGAGAATGGGGGGGGGGAAAGGGGGACAAAAGAAAACTAAACAATAGTTAAATGAGGTGGAGGAATATGGAAACAAATGGGAAGATACAAATTGTGAAAAGGAGATTAGGTACCTGTTTATGTTAAATGTAAATAAAATATTTAGATTAAGAGAATATATTATAACAGTATATATATGATATACTAGAAATATATATATAAAAGATATATTAAAATAAGAAAGAGAAAATGTATAAATATGGATTTCTGATGTGAAGATGTTGAAAAGAAGATGTAAATGTCTGTTTTTGTTTGTTTTAAAAACTGTTTAATAAAAATTATTTTAAAAAAAGATTTAAGGAAATGTGTGGCATAAAACAATTGGGTTTATTATTCTTATAAGAAATAAATGATTGTAACATCACATAATTAATTGATGTGTATTAAGACGTTGGATATTGAAACAGCTGACAATGGAAAACATTAGTGATTATATTAAAGGAGTATAAGGGAATACTAGGAATTATATTTGTGAGATTTTAAATTTAAGGGGTTTAATATAGAGATGAAGGGAAAAATTGAATTTGGTTAAGATTAGAGGTTAGAATGAAGGGTAATATTGGTTTTAAAAAAATAGAGAGAATAAATATTATGGCAAAAAGGGAATATATAAATTGTCAATTCAGTTGAAATGACTAAAAACTGTTTAAATTTGTGAACCGGCAAATACTCTGTTCAGAAAAAATACATTGTGTGTTTGTTTGTTTGTGTAAAAAATAAAAAAAACTTTTTTAAAAAATTGCGGTTGTAACTTGAGGATTACAGGTAATGTATTTTTAATGTGCAACTTTCACTCTCTCACCTTCCCTTCCCTTTTCAAGCAGTCAGCCTTTCTACCATTTCACCCTTTCTCTACCATAATTACCATGGCAGGGACTAGCTTGTTTCTGATAGCATTACCCTTTGAGATAGGTCCCACAAGGAATGTGACGCTTGGAAGAAGACGAGACTCTTGGCCTCTTTGGAAAATAGATACAAGGCAACCAGTCTGGAAGATATACTGAGATTCTGAGAGCATTGTTGACTTTGATTTAGCAGTTTGGATTTCCCATACGGCAGTAGCAGACGGTCTGAAAAAGTCGGCAGTGGCAGAAGGCACAGAAATCACAGCAGGGATGAGACGGTGGCTTGCAGCTTGCCCAAGTAGCAACACAGTTCGGAGGGGGAGATGGCTTGGGTCGAGGAGGTTTTTTTTGTTGCCCCCTTCTCTGAGGAGAGAAAAACAAAGCAAAACATATAAATAAAGCTTTTGAAAAGTGTTTCAGTAGCTTTTGCTGCCTAAGAGTCTGAGTCTTTCTTCAGTTGCCCTAACTGAAGTAGATCTGTGCATTTCACTTTGAGCACATTTTGAACTACTTTATAGTACTGAGTTTTTCATTGTATTTTATCCTGCTGCAGATTTAAAGTACAGACAAGTGCTTGAAAAAGTGATGGGTGAAGAGCATGTTGGGTTGTTATATGCAAATTTAGCCATTAGTCGCTGGTCCAACCAGGCGTCTTCTTCATAGTTTACATAAGAATACAAATATTGTTTATTATTTATCTACAATATCCTATCTTAAAATCTTAACTCTGTCTCCAATTGTTTGTGGATTTCCAAGCCCAAATGTGTAACAACCTCAGCAAAGTATAATCCCCAAAACTATTTAAGGAAGTCATGACAGTCCAGAAAAGAATATAAATTGGTAGTTTATTTATCTTTGTAAATATCCTAAGAATAATCACCCACCTTCATAGATTTTTTTCTCTCAGCTTCTTTCCTGCTTAGTTTCAAAGAAGTTTTGGTTAAATCTTTAGAGGGGAAAAAGGAGAAAGAATTCAGAAACTTGTACAATCTGTACTTTTAATTGCAACACGTAGGACAATATAGAAGGTTTGGACAGGACATTTCAATTGTAGTGACTCACCCTACATGCATTTCATCTACATAAGCATGACTCTCTCTCTCTATTGTTTTCGGAATAGTAAAGTAGAAATAAAATACTTTTGCTTCTGCTTGAAAGAAATCACAATTATATTTTCCTTCCAGTTTATGTAAATGGTCTCACATCTCATTGCTGGTCTTGGGGTCTTGAAAATGGAATGAAATAAGGATGAGTATCTGGATGGCCAAATAGGGTACTAAAAAAAATTCTCATGCCTTTTAAACCGGGTGCCCAGGGAGTGAGTGAATTGTATGTGTGGGTTTTCCCCTTCTTTCTCTCCATTACTGTTTGATTTTATGCTCTGCGCCTTTCCTAACTACCCCAAACTCTTGTGAGCTTCACATGGCTGTGACCAAGAGACTTTGGATAGCAAGGAGGATTGGTACTCCAAGGGGCTGTGAATCACTGTAAGTTGCATGTGGAAAAATAGAGTGGATGCACAAGTTTTATCTGGGACTCATTTCAGTCACATTTATACTGCTCCAAATATAGCAGTGCTCCCAGGCGAAAGGCTTGAAAACTGAATGGTGGGTTAAGATAGGGGAGCTACATACTTCATTTAGGAGGTCTCCCGGGTGTATGTGTACACCCCAAACTGATAAGGATTAGCTAGGGACAGGGAAAAGGGATCTTTGGCTTTGCATGTTTCCCCAACCTCTGCATTAGGAAGGATGCTGGATGTCTGGATTTAGGCGGGTGGATGCCTGATTTAGGCAGGAATAAAAAAGCGAAATACACAGAATCTATATAAAAAAAAAATGGACTAAGATGTGGGGTGAGACTAGTAATTTAAATTTAATTTGGCAAAACAAAGGTACTTTCAATTGTAATAAAAAAATAAAGAAAAAAGGCCTTAAAAGAACTGTTTTCTTGAAAAATTAAATTGTTGTTGAGTGTACAAATGTTTCTATAAGTTTAAATGAAAAAAGACTATTTTACTGTAATTGTGTATGCATACATATTGTAATTTTATGTTTAAAGTAAGGAAAGTTAAAAAGATGACTTAATTATGCTATGTTGAAGATCTATGAAAATAACCCATAGAAGGCAACATATTTCTTTCTGCTTCTTCACTTTATTTGCATTTATCAGCCTCAAAGTAAAAGCTGGAGGCTGAGAAAAAAGAAGGGATGTGTGTAGTGATGGGATTCTATCGGTTCACACCGGTTCATTAGAACTGATTGTTAAGTAGTTAAGCAGTTCGGAGAACAGGTTGTTAGAAGAAATCTCCTTTTGTTTTTTTCCACTTTACAGGGTTAATCCTGTAAGGAATTGTTATTTCCTAGCCTAATCTTTATTGCTCTGTTTACAGAAACTGCCTCTCCATTAACCCTTATTAAATTCTTGGCAGTATGCCTAGACTTACTGTCACTTCTGGTTCCAGAGCTTCTTGGAGGCTTTTTTTTTTGACTTGACTTTCTTAAAGGGGAAGGATTGTTTTAAGCTTTTTACACCACTGTTGGGAAGAAATACTCCCCTGTTGGAGTTCTTCAATGATCAGCACTTTGAAGAAATAATTGTCATTAAAAGCCGAAGCTTTTAATGACAAGGAACCAAGATGAATGACATTCAGCAAGGCTTATTGGCTAGCTAGAAAGATTGACATTCAAATGTGAGTTTACATACCCTTTCTGATTTTTGGTCTGAAACTGGTTTTTGGTGAAGTTTAATTGTGCTTGGTGATGTTTAATCCTGTGTTTAGTGATGAGATAATTTTCCCTATTCAGCTTTGTTTGGAAGGAAAAATGTTAATCTCTGTTCCTGAAAAGAAGCAGCTTCGGAAATCTGACTACTTCTGTGTCTATTTGTTCTGATAATTGGTTTAACAAGCAACAGATACTCTGTTTGCTCTTTTGCTTCATTCTGGAGAGCTTAAATGACCTCTCTGCTAAAGGGTTTCATTTTATGAACAAGAGTTGGATGCTGATAGTTATCATTGCATTTTAACTATTTTAATTCCTCAAGTTGCTCTGGCACCCTGCCTGATTTATAACTCCAGTTTGCACGTATTTCTAATCTACTGATTGGTATTTAGGGCAGCTTTTTGCAAGCAAAGAAGCTCTTTGTATTTTTGTACCGGTAACTCTTGACTTACAACAGTTACAATGGCACTGAAAAAAGTGACTTATGACCATTTTTCACACTTACAACCATTGCAACAAACTGTCATTAGGGCAAAGAAGTGATATCACATGACCACCTGGCCACATCCACCTGGTCACATGAAGCACCACAGTTGTGAAATGAGTGACACAGTTGTTAAGAATGCTGCAAAATGCGGCATAAATGTGAGGATGATCAAAAGTATGAACCGGTCAAAAGTGCAAGAATCGGTCAGAAATGACTTTTTTCAGCCCTCTGAGTAGTCTCTATGCACATAGCCATGCCCACACAGTCACACGACCAGTTAGCCATGCCCACCCAGTCACATGACCACCAAGCCATGCCCCCAAATAAGTCACACTCACAGAACCGGTTGTTAAAAAAATTGAATCCCACTGGATGTGTGTGAGGTGGATGTGTGTGAGGTACACTCTTTAATCCCTCTCTACTCTGCAGTCTGGCCCTAAAAACAAACTGTTTTGCTTTTAAGACTAAATATTTATCCTTTATCATTTATCCTCACGACTGTCTGGATCTCATTTTTATTTATTCTTGTGCAACCCCGGCTCGAGCTGGAACCCCAAATTATTTTTTTGACAAAACTAATAAACAAAAATGAAAATTAAATAAATTTGAATATTTGAATAATTCAAATTTAAATAAATTTAATTTAATAAATAAAAATTATGAACATAGAGGAAGCCATGCAGCCATTTGTCCTTTTGCTTTTGCAGAAAGGGCTATTTCTGATGACTAGTACCGCAGAACCTTGCTATCTGATAGCAGGGAGGAAAACTCAAGAACTGGAAAGCAGCTTAAACTCCTATTTAAAGTACAAAATAAAATGTTGTTCACTTGATAAGTTGGAATGCCTACAGGCAGATTCAGGCCTTTGTTATTCTCTTCCATTAGTTTTTCACTGCCTCATTAATAACTAGTATTATTCTAAGACAGATAGATAAACACATGGGTCAAAAAACTCAATGTCCATGAAGTTTTAATCTCTAACTGAATGCACTATCACCCAGTGTCTCCCCTTTCATTTTCCTCAATAAATTCTTATGGTAAATAGAATACTGTCAGATTAGTTGCTCTCACCTATAAAACAGCCTTACTCACATGGTCCAACTGTTCTGATTTTTCCTAGTTTTGAAAAAACGACCATGCGTGAATTATAGCCTTTGTTTAACATTTACATTCCACATAACTTCCAAATTGTCACCATTACAGCCAGATGTGATTCAAAGTCAAACCAGTGGTGGGATTCAGCCAGTTTGTACCACTTTGGGAGAACCAGTTGTTAACTTTCTGAACAATTTGGCGAACTGGTTGTTAGAAGAAATCATTAGGGCAGAGAACCGGTTGTTAAATTATTTGAATCCCACCAGTGAGTCAAACCATATGTAATGCAGGAAACACATGTTTTATGTCCCTTCATAACAGGAGTTCAGTTGATGAGTACACAAAGTAAGACTTCTTATGACTAAGGAGGGAGACACCTTAGCTATGGTGTGTGATCAGCTTGGCTCCCTCTCTACTGAGCATTTCCAGATGCTTCTAAATCTCATCACATAAATCTTTGCTGGCTTTGAATTCACTTGCATGCTATTCGTTTGTTTTGAAGGCCAAGAAGCTTTGTTGTACCACATTCTCCCTTTCCTTGACTTCACCTGTGACAAAAATGGTTAAGGATGTGGTTAGTATAGTTAGAATAACAAAGGAAGTAATCAATCCTGCTTTTTTCCTTTCAACATTATTTGTATCCTCCACCCCCTCCATTTCTCCCTTCCTCTTCTGAATGTAGTATGATCTATTTACCAACTTTATCCTTAAACCAAGAGATGCCATGGGAGAAAGAATCACTGTTATCTAATGCTAATGGAGACATCTTTAGAGTGAAACCTTTGTAATGGAACAAAGTTAAATTTTGTCATTGTCTAAAGAGAGAGTATAAGGGTGAAAAATCAGGACCAGTAGTAATTCTGAACAGATATATGCACTAGTTAGGAAGAGCTTTAAAACAAGCAATAAAAAGCAACTGTTTCAAGATGTATTATTATTGTTTAAGTTGCATATTGTTTTGAAGCCCCAGATAGCTAGCAAAGTGACTAATGAATAGAATAAAATAGAATAGAATTCTTTATTGGCCAAGTGTGATTGGACACACAAGAAATTTGTCTTGGTGCATACACACTCGGAGAAAATCCATAGTTTAATACAGATAGTCTCGACGTATAACTACAACTGAGGCCCAAATTTCCATTTCTAAGAAGACAGTTGTTAAGTGAGTTTTGCCCCATTTTAATACCTTTCTTGCCACAGGTATTAAGTGAATCATTGCAGTTAAGTTAGTAACACTTTTTAAGTGAATCTGGCTTCCCCATAGACTTTATTTTTGTCAGAAGACTACAAAAGGTGATCTTCTTGACAAACCTACATAACCCTGTGATACTGCAACCCTCATAAATACATGCTAGTTGCCAAGCATCCAACATTTGATCACCAGAACATGAAGATGCTACAATGGCTGTAAATGCGAAAAATGGTCATAAGTCACTTTTTCCAGTGCTGTTGTAACTTCAAATGGCCACTAAATGACTGTACACTACCTCAAAATGATTCTATATTGTCCCTTACAAATTTATATTTATTCTCAATTCATTCTCAAGGCTTTAGAGTAGGGGTGTCAAACTTACATTGTCATGGTGGCATCCAGGCCCGGATTTTCCTTTAGGCTAACTAGGCTTCAGCCTAGGGCCTCAAGATCAAGAGGGGCCTACATTCAAATTGTTAGAAAAATTAAAATTACACTATTCTAAAAACAGTGAACACTAAAACACTGGACCAAGTCGAGTCTTACGATTGTTGCTCTGAAGATCGCCCTGCGGCTGCCCGTTGTCATGATGTTGCTGACGGAAAGTATTATTCTGATACTGTCACTGCGGATTCTAAGTTCAGGTAGTTCTGGAAAGGAGAGGGCTTCTTTTTTCCACCAAACCATGTATGGTTAGTAATAGCTCATTTAAACACACAAACAAACTCACACACGTACATTTACTGGAGGTGGAATACGATTGGAGAACAGTGCTCCTTTTGTATTGTTGAATTAGTAACAGCTTCATTTAAACACACACAAACACACACGACTTTACGGGAGGTGGAACGCGATTGGTGGACGGTGCTCTTTTTGTGGTGTTGAATTCAAAACTGACTGGCAGCATTTCGAGGCTAACCCGAGCGTATATATATTTCTTGTCAGATATTGCCTACGTATGATGCCCCAGGCACCAGAAGGGGTTA